>PVKU01003741.1:0-86164 GCA_004027475.1 Anoura caudifer
CACTGTTGGTTCCCTGTACAATGTCCTTTATTTCACTTTTCATAGCCTTCATTTTTCCTCTATTTTTTGTCCATATTCAACCACTTCTGTGAGCATCCTGATTACCAGTGTTTTGAACCGTGCATCTGATAGGCTGGCTATCTCTTCATGACTTAGTTGTATATTTTCTGGAGTTTTGATCTGTTCTTTCATTTGGGCCTTTTTTTTTTTTTTTTTTTTTTTTTTTTTTTTTTTTTGCTTGTTTCAGCACACCTGTTGCATAGTAAGGGGTGGAGCCTTAGGTATTCACCAGGGCAAGCAACCCACATTGCTATGTTGTGCTTCTGTACATGGGGGGGGGGGCTCCGAGAGGGAACAATGCCACTTACTAATCTCAGTTAGCTTTCAGTGCCTTCCTCCACCATCTACAAGCAAATTGGGCCCTTCTGGTGCTGATTCCCAGGTGGATGGGTTTGTATATCTTCTAGGAATCTGTGGGTCTCTCCAAAAGACTCTCCTGTGAGGCTGGGAGTTTCTCCTGCTGCCTCAACCCACATAGGTTGTTCCAGTCAGAGGCTTTATTTCCTTGTGCTGGAACCCTGGGTTGTGTGGTCTGTCTCACTCCCCAGTTTTTCCTCCCAGTTTATTCACACATAAATGTGGGACCAACTGGTCTGACAGCTGCAGCTTCACCTGCCCTGGTCCTCCAGCCACTGTCTTGCCGCATATTCTCTCCACCCCGTCTGCCAGGAAAGGAAAGGTAAAAAGCAATAAAGTGGATCAAATATATGGTGATGTAAGGAAAGTTAACTTTGGGTGGTAAACACAATGCAATATACAGTTGATGAATTATAGATCGATTGTAAACTTGAAATCTATATGTTATTAACCAATGCCCCCCCCCAATACATTTAGTAAAAGTTAAAAAATTTTCAAGTGTAATTAAAGCCCCGAATTGGTTTCCTTCAAATATGGAGAGTATCCAATTTAAGGGTACATTTTTAAAGTACCCTTAATTGGGTACTTTAGTAGCAGGGAGTTTTCTCTGGATAGCAGTTGAAGAGGAAATCAATGAGATTAGAAGCACAAGTAGGACTGAACATGCCATTGCAGGCTTTGAAGATGGAAAGGGTCTTCTGATGAATGTGGGCCTCCTCTAGAGGACAATAGAGGCCCTTAGCGTTATAACAGCCAGAAACTGGGGGCCTCATTCTTAACGACCATAAAAAACAAAGTCTTCCAATAAACAGAATGAGCTAGTGGAGGTGGATTATTTTCTCTATCTTCTGTGAAGAGCCCAGATGACGTTTCAATTTTCGTCATGTGAAATCCTAGGCAAAGGACCCTGTTGAGACATGAAGGTTTTCTGACCTACACACTCTGCAAGGTAGTAAATGGGTGTTATTTAAACTACTAATTTGTGGGATTCTTTTTTAAGGCAGCCTGAGAAAACTAATATAAAAACACAATGTTAGAATTAAATTCTACTTTTAGTGGATTCACAATAATGTAGTTATGAGTTAGTAAACCTAAATAGTTAAAGCAAAAACTCTTTCAGTCAATTTCTAAATATTACCAGATTGTATGGCTTAATGTTCATTATTATTTTAAATTTTTAAACTTTTGGGGTATACAAATTATAATTAAATGTGTGATTCATTTTTCTCCATATGTCTCAAGCAAATTATCATGTCCTCTTTGTTATTCAATAATATTGGTGTTCATACTTTTAAATTGAAGCAAGGAAATACGTATGCAGCTAAAATGGAAACACATTAGAACAATTCTCTTTGTTACACTACAGAAATTGTAGATTTTGTTATATTGTCTACAAATAATGTCGTATGGTGAATAATATGGAGCAATGAAAAAAATTAGGTAGGTTAGATACAGAAATGTATTTGCCTACAAAAAATAGTTGAAAATAAAAATATGTGCATTTTATATATTAGAGATGTTGCACTTTTTACTTTATTAATTCAGAAATAGATTATGCAATGATAAAGATGTTTTATATTAAACCATCTTAGGGAGGTTGTAGAGAACCACTCTCCCACAGTGTTGGTGAAAATGTAAGTAGGTATAACATCTTTAAGGGCAATTTAGTAATATGTATTAAAATTTAAAATAATATACTCTTCAATCCAGAACTCCACTTCTATGATTTTATTCATAGATGCATTTTTACATATTCGCAGATAGTTATATTTACATAAGGCAGTTCTTTGCAATTTTAGTGTAAATACTAAAATATGAAATGTATATACATGTAACAGGCTGAGATGTGATTTTCAGAACCAGTAGAGCTGTATGTGTTGATAAGGAAAAAGAAAACCTCTAAGAAATATTTTTAAGTGAAACACGAATGGTTCAGAATAGTGATTATCTTTCACACTTAAAAATCCATGTTTCCATGGATAGATGCATTTATAGTGGTATATGTACACACATGTAATACATAAATATGTATATTTGTGTAAAAAGATGTAAATTATTTATGTGAAAGATTTTGTTGCTCATGGAAAACTTCATAAAGATTTGCAGGAAACAACTGACTAGTTATTTCTACAAAGCGAACTTGTGGTTTGCAGCTGGAAAGAAAATCACCTTTCATTGTATATTCTTTGCTTTCTTTCAGTTTTTAACCATATGCCTGCATTCTGATCATACATTTCAGGAAAATTAATTTTCCCTAGAAGGCATTCTTAACTTCTTCCTTAGTATGGTTATTATATCATCATCTATATTTTCCATTTTTATATTTCATTTTTTTTCACAGGCACAGACATACACCAAGTAACTGGTCAATTTAGCAAAGGTCTAAAATGAGTTGACAGGTATGTAAGATGATAAAATATTGTTATTTAAAAATGAAGCTCTGTGTATTATTCTTATGATAACTTGCATGTTATAATGAATATTTTCACACATGACCATTACATTTTTTAAATACTTTTATTATTTTCTTCATTTTCTTTAATGAATTTGGAAATAGAAGCATGCTTTAGTGAAAAAAAAGAAATAGAAAAGTTTAATTGGAAACATCTAAATCTTGGTAGTAAACCTAAACTGTTCATCTTTAATTTTTATTTCTTATATGCTTAATTTGAAATTACAGAGGATATTAATCCCTAAAACTTTCAAATTACATGTGATTTATAGGAATATCTATGAAACATTTTATGTCATTTGTTTTTGCACTTTCTGTACATCTTTTGGATTATTCCTGACTCATGTGGTATTTTCTGAGATTACTTAACTGCAATTATGTCTTAAAACTTTCAGTTGCATGATATAACTGTGAAAGTATTATCATGCTGAATTTTGTTTGTGAAGAGAGCAGTAAGAACTGTTTTGTTATAGCTGTCATCATAATGGTGATCATTGTCTGTTTTAGACAAGGTTCCCAATAGGCAAACGAGGTAGGCACATATACGCTTGCGGAGTTTTGCTGAGATTGATAGGGTTTCCATCCAATCGGATATCTTCTAGTGCCTTGCGAATATATGTCAAATTTTTAACATTGCAGAAGGTATCTTCATGCATCTCTAGAATGTTATTATTCTAAAAAAGATGAAAATAAGTTATAAGACAAGATATAACATAGGCTTAGTACCGATTAATAGTGCATTTGCTTCACCCCCATTTTAATTTTTGTCTCTTCCCTCATCAAAAAAATGCACATTATGTGATTATTATACATCAAGCACTTTTTAGGCATTGGGGATAAGTCAATTAAAAAAATAGATATGTGCTTGCCCTTATAGAGCTTATACTTCAGTAATGGGAATACAAAATAAGGAAATGAACAGATACATTTACAGAAAAAAAATGTTATTTCCAAAAAGATTAGAACTATGAAGAAAGGATGGTGACTGTGAAAAGTTATCTTAAGGGACAGCAGTGGAGCTCAGAAGGAATAACAGAAGGCATGGGCATTGAAAGCACCAGGCCAGGACGCGAGAACATCAAGTTCAAATTCCTAATAGTTAGTATAGGGTGTTCAAGAATGAGAAATACTCAATATGGCTGAGGTGAAGTTTGGCAGAGAGTAAGCAAATATCAGGAAGGTAGCAGGCCCAGAACTAGATTGTTTAAAAATAGCTTTATTGAATATATTTCATAAACCTTAAAATTCACAGATTTTAAGTCTGCAGTCTAGTGGTTTTCAGTATATTTACAGACTTGTATATAAACATCTCCAAACTTTAATTTCAGAACATTTTAAATATCCCCTTAAGGAACCTCATAGCTATTAGCAATTACTTCCCCTTTCCATTACCTCTAGCTCTGCTAAATTCTAAATGAAATCATATATCACTTTTTGTGACTGGTCTCTTTCACTATGAATTGTATTTTTTAGGGTTCATACATGTTGTAGCATGAATTAGAACTTTTTTTAATTGTTCAGTGATTTTCTCTTGTATGGATATACTATCTCTTTGTTTATCTATTCATCAGTTAATTGGAACTTGGACTGTTGCCACTTTTTGGCTCTCTTAAATAATGCTTCAGTAAATATTTGTATACAAATTTGGTGTGGACATATGGTTTCACTTTTCTTGGCTATATACCTAGGAGATGAACTGCTGGGTTATATGTTACAGTAACTCTATTTTAACATTCTGAGGAACTGTTGAACTGTTTTCTGAAGTAGCTGCACCATTTTACACTTCTATCAACAATGTATGAGAGTTCCAATTTTCTCTGCATCCTAAGCAGCACTTGTGATTGTCTCTTTATTTTAGACAAGTGGATATGACATGGTATCCAATTGTGGTTTAATTCATTCTTCATATACAAGATAGGCAAAAGTAAGATGACAGTTGTGAACACAGAAACAGAGTTAATTCTTTCATTATTATTTCTTAATTGTTGTAATATTTATTTGTATTACAATTATAAACCTAATTTTGCTCACTCCTGTATAAAATACAATTATTATTTTATACTGATTTTGTAACCTGCCACATTTATTAGTTCAAGTAGTTTAGTGGGTTATTCATGACCTTCTCTATAAAATATTTGTAATGATAGATCAATTTGGTGAATATTGTCATCTTAATATAAAGTCTTTCAACTCATGAATATGGGAATACCTTTTCTTTATTTATATCTTTTTTCCCCAGCTATATTGAGGTATATAATTGACAAAGAAAGTTATACATATTTAATGTGCATAGCATAATGTTTTACACATGTATATATTGTGAAATAACTACCACAATCAAGATAATTCACATTTCTATCAATTCACATAAGTACCTTTTATGTGGATATATGTTTAGAACACAAAATCAACAAATTTCAAGTATATGATACAGTAATATTAACTATAGTCACTATACTGTACATATCCAGAAATTATTCTTCTGAATAACTGCTTTTATACCTTTGTCAACATCTTACCATATCTCCCACCCTCAGTCCCTAGTAGCCACCCATCTACTCTCAGCTTCTATGAGTGTGACTACTTTAGATTCCACATAAGAGATCATAACAATATATGTCTTCAATGTCTAGCTGATTTCACTCAGCATAATGTTCTCCAAGTTCATCCACATCATTGCCAAAGTCAGGATTTCCTTATTTTTAAGACTTTTTAAATTAGATTTTTATTATATTACATTGTATACACATACCACAGTTTGTTTATTCATTCATCCATTGACAGATACTTGAGCTGTTTCTGCCTCTTGGCTACTGTGAACAGTGTCACTGTGAACATGGGAGTACAGGTACCTCTTCAAGAAACTGCCTTCATTTTCCTTAGATACATAGAATTGTTGGATCATATGATAGCTCTGTTTTTTGAATATTTGAAGAACCTTTATGCTGTTTTCATAATGACTACATCACTTTATATTGTTACCAACAGTGCCCAAGGGTTCCCTTTTCTCCACATCCTGGCCAACACTTACCTTTTTGGTCTCTTTTATATTAAGCCATTCTAAAAAGTGTGAGGTGATACATCCTGTGGTTTTGGTTTGCACTTCCCTGATGACTACTGCTGTGGAGCACCTTTACATGTGCCTCTTGGCCATCCATATATCTTCCATAGAGAAATGTCTATTCAGGCCCTTGCCAACATTTTAATTGGGTTATTTGTTTTTTTTTTCCTATTGACTGTTTGAGTTCTGTATATATTTTAAATATTAATCCATTATTAAATGAATGGTTTACAGGCAAATATTACCTGTAAGTTGTTTCTTTTTAATTTAATTTCTTAATTTCTTTTTCAGATTGTTCACTTCTAGTGCATATATATACAATTAACATTTCTGTATTAAATTTGTAACTCATTGCATTGCTGAAGTCATTTATGAGATTTCCTCTTTAGCTTATTGCTTAAGGAAAATGTTGTTTAATATTAATATACTCGTGAATTTCCTATGTTTTCTTTGTTGTTGACCTCTATTCTCATTTCATTGTTATCAGAAAAATAATTTATATAATTTTAGTTATTTTCAGTTTGCTGAGGCCTGTTTTTTTGTTGCTTCACATATGATCTATCCTTGTACACCTGGGAAAAAGTCATATATTGCTGTTGTTGGTGGACTGTTTCACAGATGACTATTAGGTTTAGTTAGTGAATAGAGTTATTCAAAGAATAGTGTTATTCTTTTTTTTCCTAGTTGATCTTATGGATAGTTGCTCTATCCATTAAAAAAGTGGAGTATTGGAGTATCCAACTATTATTGTTAAACTTTCTATTTATCCCTTTAATTCTGACCATTTATTCTTCACACATTTTGGGGCTCTGTTGTTAGGTGCATGTATGTTTATAAGCATTATATCTTCCTGATGGATTGGCTCTCTTATCATTACAAAATATCCATTAGGCATAATGGAGATTTAGTGCCTATGTACTGCACTGTTCCTTTGACAGATAATAGATACATGTTTTTTCTAATAACTGTGCCTCACATTTAAGGACTTATCATGTTACGGTAAGTGTATGATCTGCTTTATAAACAAAAACTGAGATGCAAGGGGGTTTAGATATTTGTGCAATTATTAAATTGTGTTGGAAGTAGAATTTTACCTCAGGGAATCTGCTTTTTCCAGAGCTATCTTCTTTCTTTTTAATTATTTATTTTAGTTTTAGACAGAGGGGAAGGCAGGAAGGAACAGAGAGAAAGAAAGATCAATGTGTGGTTGCCTCTCATGTACCCCCTACTGGGGACCTGGCCCACAACCCAGGCATGTGCCTGATGGGAATTGAACCTGCTAGCTACCCAGTGGTTCACAGGCTAGTGCTCAGTCCACTGAGCCACACCAGCCAGGACCCACAGCTATCATTCTTGATTAGTATGCTACATATTGGCAAACATTTTTTTTCAAATAAACCAAACTGGGATTTTTATATGAGCATTAAAACTAAACATAAATTGAAGACAATATAAATGAGAAATAGCTTTATGCTACATATTGATGAAGTGATTGTGAAGAAGTATTTTAAATGGTGCACTTAATACCTTCTTAAAGCTTAAAACAAAAAAGGCAAAGCTAATTACTTTTTAATTTTTTTATTTTTCAATTACAGTTGGCATATAATATTATAGTAATTTCAGATATATAACCTAGTGATTAGACATTTATGTAACTTATGATCACCCCAATAATCTGACACCCATCTGACACCATGCATAGTTATTATGATACTATTGACCATATGCCCTGTGCTATATTTTATAACCTCATTATTATTCTAGAATTGCCAATTTGTACTTTTAATCCCTCCACCTTTTTTTGGCCATCCCCCATCCCTCTCCCATCTGGAAAAAATAAAAATGTCTCTGCATCTATGAGCCTGTTTCTGTTCTGCTTGTTAATATATGTTGTTTTGTAGATTCCACATATAAATGAATATGGCATTTGTCTTTCTCTGCCTGACTTATTTCACTCAACACAATACCCACTGTTTCCAACCATGTTGTTGCAAATAGCAAGATTTCTTACTTTTTAATAGCTGAATGATATTTTGTTCTATATGCATACCACTTCGTTATCCATGCACCTATTGATGTACTTAGATTGCTTCCATATCTTGGATATTGTAATTAATGCTGCAGTGAACATATAGATGCATATGTCTTTGATCTAGTATTTGAGTTTCTTCAGCTAAATACTCAGAGGTAGAACCACTGGGTCCTTCTTTGTCTTTTGTTATAGCCTTTGTTTTAAAGTCTATTTTATCTGGTATAAGTATTGCTACCTCAGATTTTGTTTTGTTTCCATTTTCATGAAACATTTTTTTCCATCCCTTTACTTTCAGTTGGTGTGTGTCTTTCAATCTGAAGTGAGTTTCTTGTAGGCAGTATATGTAAGAGTTTTGTTTTGTTATCCATTCATCCTTCCTATGTATTTTTATTATTGACACTATTATAGATATCCCCCATTTTCCCCCTTTGCTCCCCTCTTCCTAGCCCCTTACCAGCCTTCATCACATTGTTGCCTGTGTCCATGGGCTATGCATATATTTTCTATGGCTAATCTTTTCTAGTCACCTCCACCTGCCTCCCCTCTGAGATCTGTCAGTCTGTTCCATGTATCCAGGCCCCTGGTCCTATTTTGTTCAACAGATTATTGTGTTCATTAGATTCCACATATAAGTGAGATTGTATGGTATTTGTCTTTCTCTGACTGCCTTATTCTGCTTAACATAATCCCCAGGCTCATCCATGCTGTTGCAAAGGGTAAGAGTAATTCTCTTTTATAGCCACATAGTATTCCATTGTGTAAATGTATCTTATCTATTTTATACACTTATCTATTAATAGGCACTTGAACTATCTCCAGATCTTGGTTATTATAAATAATGCTGCTATGAAAATAGGGGTGCATACCATATTTTTGGACCATAAGACTCACCAAGGTTTTAGAGAAGGGAAATAGAAAAAAAATTTTGAAGCAAAAAATATGGTAAAATATTTAATAACACAAATAACATTATATTTCACTAATGTAAGTGTAAACAGAACTCAACAGCAGCATTAACAACCATTATTCTTCCCAAATTTGTGGGGGTGGGAAATGTGTCTTATAGTCTGAAAAATATGGTCTATTCTTTCTAATGAGTGTTTCATGATTCTTAATACATATTCCCGGAAGTAGTATTACTGGGTCAAAAGCAGTTTCACTTTTTATTTTTTTGAGAAAACTCCATCCTGTTTTCCATAGTGGCTGCACCAGTCTGCATTTCCACCAACAGTGCACAAACGTTCCCTTTTCTCCACATCCTTGCCAGCATTTATTTGTTGATTTATTGATGATAGCCATTCTGGCAGGTGTGAGGTGATATGTCATTGTGGTTTTAATTTGCATTTCTCTGATGATTAGTAATGCTGAACATTTTTTCAAATGTCTGTAGTTCATTTGTATGTCCTCTTTGGAGAAGTGTCTTTTCAGGTCCTTTGCCCATTTTTAAACATTGGATTATTTGTCTTTCAGGTACTAAGTTGTGTAAGTTCTTTACATACTTTGGGAATTAACCCTTATCAGATATATCATTGGTGAATATGTTCTGCCATAGATTGGGTTCCCTTTGCATTTTGTTGATGGTTTCTTTTGCTGTGTGAGGGCACCTGACTGTGACATCTGTCACCTCATCAATTGTCAAGGTTGATTCAGTTGCTCTGACTGGCTAGGTAGGTATCCCTTTTCTCCCTCACTGACCCTTGTGCATCCCTCCTGAAGCTGCATGCTTTGTCAAAGAAGATGACCTTCCAGCTAGAGGAGAGAACCACTCTTTAGTTAGGGGTATGAGAGTAGCTATACCCCACTGCTAGAACCTCTAAATAAGCTCTCCCTGTGTCTTTTGATTGGAGCATTTAAAGTAATTATTGATAGATATGTATTTATTGCCATTTTATTATTCATATTATTTTTTCTTTTTGTCCTTCTTATTAAAGAAGATCCTTAAACATTTCTTGTAATACTAGTTTGGTGGCGATGAACTTCCTTTAGTTTTTTGTTTATTTGTTTGTTTTGGTTTTTCTTGTCTGGGAAGGTCTTTATCTGCCCTTCAATTCTAAATGATATCTTTGTTGAGTAACATAATCTTGTCTGTATTTCCCTGCCTTTTATCACTTTGAATATTTTGTATCAATCTCTTGTGACCTGCAAAGTTTCTGAGAAATCAGCTGATGGTTTTAAGGGAGCTTCCTTTTAGGTAAGTAACTAACTGCTTTTCTTTTGCTGCTTTTAAAATTCTCTTTTTGTCTTTAATCTTTGGTAAATGTTTCTTGGTGTGGGCCCCTTTGGGTTTATTTTGTTTTGGAGTTTCTTTCTGGGCTGGTGTGTCTATTTCCTCTGCCAAGAAAGTTGAAGTTTTCTGTCATTATTTCTTTAAATAGGTTTTCAATTCCCTGCTCTCTCTCTTCTCCTTCCTGTAACACTATGATGCAAATGTTGGTATGCTTCTGTTTTACAGAGTCCCCATAAGCTACACTCATTTTTTTAAATTATTTTTCCTTTTTGTTGTTATGATTGGGTGTTTTCTGCTATCTTATCTTCCAAATCACTGATTTGATCCTCTGTGTGGTCTAATCTACTGTTGATTCCTTATAATATATTCTTCATTTCAGTTATTGTAGTCTTCATTTCTGACTGGTCCTTTTTTATGGCTTCTATCTCCATTTTTATGTTTCCTATCTCTTTGTTAAAGAGATTGTTCACTGAGATCATTAATCATCCTTATAACCAGTGTTTTGAAATCTGCATCTGGTAGATTGCTTGTGTTCATTTTGTTTAGTTCTTTTTCTGGAGTTGTTCTGATTTTTCATTTAGAACATGTTTCTTTGTCTTCTCATTTTGGCTGCCTCTCTGTGTTTATTTCTATGTGTTAGGTACAGCTACTATGCTTCCTGGTCTTGCTAGAATGGCCTTGTGTAGTACGTGTTCTATAGGGTCCAGTGGCACAGTATTCCTGGTCACCCAAGCTGGGAGCTCCAGCTCTGCCCCCCATGGGAGTTGTGTGCACCCTCCTTTTGCAGATGAGCCTTGATTGCTGTTGGCAAATCAATGGGAGGAATTTACCCCCTGGTCATTGGCAGCAAGGACTGGCTGAGACCACAGTGGAGGATTTGCTATACAAGAGACAACCCCATGAGGCACAACTCACTCAGGAGGACTCTGGTGTCCACTGAGTCCACCCCTTAGGTATGTTGTTGTGAAGGTAGTGGGTCTGAAGCTGTCCACCAAGAGCACTGGCTCTAGGGCCTCCTGTGGATCAAAGTCAGCTGCCTCCTGTTCCTTGCCTAGAGCCACCTAACATGAGCTACAAAACAATCTGTAGATGGCTGTTATTTGTGCTTGGCTTAGTGGTACCCAGGAGAGGCCAAGATGTGAATCAAGGTTGGCTGCTGCTAGTTCCAGGCCTGGGGCCACTGAACAAGAAATACAGGGCATGCTGAGGCCAAATGCTGCTTGCTTAAACGACTTCAGGGAAATCCACTGTATGAGCCAAGACAGACTATTTGTATGGAAAAGCCACTGGAATCAGCTTGAGGGTCTGTAAGTAAGGTGGGGTAGGATCTTGGGGAATAAACAATGTGGGGCAAACAGTGTCAGCCAGGTTGGTGAAGACTCAGATGTGATATTCACCTACTGGCTCTGTACAGAAGAATTCAGCAAAGGAAGAGTGTCCTCTGCTTGCACTTCTGTCTGGAAGAAACCTGCCCCTCTAGCCCTCACCCTGATGCCAGACTATTCAGTTCCTCTCTGTATGTCCCTGACACCTTTTGAGCTGGTACCCCAGTGCTGGAGCTCAGAGTGAGTGAGTTGGTCAGTGAACAAGTCCATGTGCAGGTCCTTTAAGAGGAACACCTGGTACTCCGGGGCACTGTGTTTCATCCATCCACAACCCCCTTTGGTTTTCACAGCTAGAAGTTCTTTGAACTTCTCAGGGCTGGGATCTCTTGCTCCTCAGAAGGGTGACCTCCACAGCTGAGCTATCCTTCCTGATATTTAACAACCACATGTGGGTGTGGGACCAGCTGGTTCTGCATCTCTGCCCCTCCTACAAGTTTTGATGTGGGTTCTTCCATTATAGGACTTAGTTATATCCTTAGTTACAGGACTTCTATTCAGGTAGATTTCATGCCATTCTAAATGATGGTTGTTCTGTAGTTTAGTTATAATTTTGATGTGGTTATGGGAAGATGCAAGTACTGCATTTTCCTACTCTGTCATTTTTGTTGAAAGCCCGAAAGGCAATTACTTTTGAAGAAATCTCATATTGTATACAGAAGTACATCATGTTTAACTATAATATCAGAGACCTGGTTACTTTATAGAGTCAATATCATCATAGACAACAGTAAAAAATAATTCATAATTAGAAAACACATTACAGTATTTCTTTGAGGATATCCTTGAAAGTTCTCCTTCCAGTCATACATAAGGTAAGAAATACTCATATGGTGAAAATCACTCCCAGGAAAGAGATGACAAGTGAGAGCTATCCAAAAACAGGATGAGGACCAGAAAGGAAGTAAACACTACCAGAAAAAACTCTCAAAAGAGTCAGGTATTCAAGACTTAGAGACATATATAGATAAAGGGATGGAAAGCATATGTTAATAGAATAAAAAAGGCACAGGGATAAATATTTTCAGAATCCACACAGAAAAAGATAGAACTCAGAGACCTGTTCTCACTTAGCAAAATCACCTTGCCAAAAGATTGTAATATTGCATTATATTATTCCTTTGAGCACACAATGGATGTATTATCTATGGATTTATTCTATAAAACAGATGAAATTATTACAGAAAGTTGGTTACAGCTGAAGATGAAAAGTTATATCCAAAATAAGAATAATTTACCTTTTTGTTTTAACAACCATTTTGTTAAAAATGTTTGTTTTAATTGAGCATATTTTAGTATATTTAAATGAAATATATTTAGAAATGTTAGATCATAACATTTTTGGAAATGTGTTTTCACTCGTTACTTTAAAGATAAAATTTAGCTTAATGGTTTTTAAAATAAAGTAAACCTTCAAATATGTCCTTTTAGGAAAAACTGCATTTTTGTAATCCAGAAAAATGGAAGTCTATCATCGTTGAGCAGAGAGAATGCCCTAGGATTGAACTCAATTCAATATATAAAACCTAAAGATAAAATCAAAAAGGCTAAAACTGACATTCATTTACCTAAAAGCTAGAAATCAAATTAGATTTTTTTCTCTTTTTCTCTTACATTTCTAATCCTTACACACTTTTTCAGCAGCTAAAGCCCAATTTTTTTGAAAAGAAGCTTTGTGTGCCAAAAAAAAAGAAAAAAAATGTATTGTGATTTGGCAAATAGTAAAAGTAAAAATTAAGGCTATTAGAAACAGGGTCATGAATTTATAAATACCTCCTCAGATTGAGAGAGACAATGACTGAGAGAAAGGAGAAAAAAAGAAATATTGTCACAGTGTGTCAACGTGACTTTAAAAAGAGCTTCGTGGTTCTCTATTTTCTCCTTTACCTTTGTTTTCCATGGAGTTGTTGGGCGTACTTTGCTACTAGAAGCTTACCTGGAGATGAAGAGCCCGTAGGTTTTCTGGGAGTGGCAGAGGGATGTGGTCCAAGTTGTTATCAGTGAGGTAGAGGTGATGGAGATCATACATATCCTGGAAACATTCCGAATGTGGAGACATAATACGAGTGAGTGATGCCGCAGTTGTATTTTTCATTCCCTGTCCATGCAATTATTTGTAAAATACCACATGCCTATTCAGGTCTCATTTAGTAAAGCTGAATGAGTTTTCTAAGTTACTAGACAATTCAAATGAATTTTGGAAGAACTGAGGACAAGCAGCTAACTCTTGATGAACATGAAACATGTTTCTCAATCTCTAAGAAGAAACTTGCTTTGTCCACTTTAACTGTCTCAGTTTACATGAGCCACTGGCTTCTCATTCTCTATTCTGCAATAGAATTTTGAGGATTTGGGAGAGGCATGGTAAGAACTAATTTTATGTTATAATGATGGAGAAAGGAGAACTTCTGCCCAACAAAAGCCTTCTCTTTCAGGCCCGACTTTCTGGGAAAGGACAGCTGAGCAAGACAGAAAAAGTTTAGACAGTAAGAGATCCATTCTAGCCAAATACCAGAGGACAAAGTGTGATTCACCACCACCCATGCCAACAAAGATGAATAGAGAGGCTGGACTGCTGCTGTTACCAGGTTCAATGAGGTGCCCTGACCCTCTTGTCTAAGAGTGGGTGTCACAAGGTGGCCAGTAGAGAGACAGGACTTTCACCATTGCCCAGTGCTAGTGGGTCCACATGACAGCCTCTGGCCACCAAGGAAGTAATCTGACATCCCTTCAAAGAGTATTTTTAATTTATTTATTCAATATATATTTAGGAGATTGGTTTGACTGAAGTAAAAAATGAGTAAGAAAGCCCGTTGGTTACTCTTCTCAGATTCTACACTGTTATTTCAAGCAAGTCATTCTAGCTCTGAGCTTGCTTCCTTCACTTAAAAAGCCAAATTCATAAGATAAACTGAATTTATCGTTCTTACAAAGTAATTTAGAAGCCTTTTATCCCCAAGGCACCAAGCACACCCTGTAAAAGTAGTTATCCTTTTAACCACATTAAGTGCTCTCCTTGAGTGGAGTTTTTGGTAAATACAAACTACCTGCCAAACACCATTTCCAGATAGACACCCACTTCTTATTCCATTTCTGCTTTCTGTTCTTGGTGCTTGGCCAGCCTCAAAATGCACCAGAGCACAGGATTTCCTGACAGCATGATAAATAGTATTGTAAAGTTTACTTTAGAAGTTAAAAAATCTCATCAAAGTGAATTCCTTTATAGAAATAAAAACAGCTAGTCATTGACTGCAAATGGAATGGGAAGATGAAAGTCTTTTATATCCAAGCCTAAAACTCACTTTAAATGCTTCTTGCTTTATTCCTTTCCTCCCAAGTCTGTTGTTGCTAACATCAATGAATGTCAAAGTGGTTGGCAGCTCTGGGAGTTGCCTTATTTTGTTGTCACGCAGGACAAGCTCTTGGAGTTGAGGCAGCTTTCTGAATGCATCTTCATCAATTTCAGATATTAAATTTGATGTCAGATCAATCCTCCTTAAATCATCTAGAAGAAAAAAATAAAGTAGTGGAATATTCTTGAAATGTTTTGTTCACATAAAAATATGAATGTAAACTTCCTACATGCAAGCAAACATAAACATGAATTTAATTAGGAATTACCAGTTCATTAATTATTTCTAACTACTTTAGAAACATTTAATTGTTTCCTCTAAATACTATTCATATTTATGCACTTATAAGAAAGTATAATTTTAGCAAAGAAACTGACACATTTTATTTAAACTGACTAGTTTTTTTTCCACTACATTCTAAATAAACTTTATTTGGATTTAACTATTTAAATTTTTTTCCTCAGTGATGACAGACTGTTGTATTTTCTAGTAGTCAAAGATACATTGGTATTAAAATACAAAGTCATTAAATGGAAATTTTTAGTAATTAAAACATTTTATGAAGACCAGTACAAGAATTCTTCTCTGTTGACAACAATTACAACATCACAATTTAGGCTTGTATTCTTCAGTCATAAAGTAATTGCGTGTGTTCTTTTAAAGATTTCATTTATTTACTTTTTAGACAGAGGGGAAGGGGAGGAGAAAGAGAGGGAGAGAAATATCAATGTGTGGTTGTACTCACACACTCCCTACTGGGGACCTGGCCCACAACCCAAGGCATGTGCCCTGACTGACAAGTGAACTCTCAGCCCTTTGATTCCCAGGCCAGCACTCAATCCACTGAGCCACACCAGCCAGGGCAAGTAATCATGTTTTAATGGGAGTCTCTTCAAACAAAAAATCTTAGTAAATACATGACCATGCCATTTTACTCTTAATGTGATAACATAATAATACATTCTAGCCTACAAAATATAGTTATGATTTTTATTCAGTTGAAAAGTTTATTTGAAAATATCTACAACTACAGTTTCATGATGACCTTTAATTATTCATCATTTTTTCTTATAATTAAAATAAATCTTCAAACAGTTGAAGAAGAAAAAATAATTGATTTATGAGCCATATCTTATATTCAGCTATCACGTTCAGTACCAACATTTTATAGCACAAAAAATTTAGGGACGTATGTAAAGAAGAGAAGAACATTAGTGCCATCACTCATACTTAGGCTTGCAAAATCATTTCTGTTGATCTTTTTAATTCTGTTAAAGCGGGAATAGAAATAAGCAGTGTTCTTGGGCAGTGGAGGAATAGCCTCAAGTTCATGGTCATCACAGTAAACAGTGGTGCTTATACAAGTACATAGAAGGCAGGTTGGAAAATCTGAAAAACAGAGACAAATAATTAGAATTAAGTAACAACAATTTGTAACAATGTAATTAGCAATGTTCATGAAACAAGATTAGAATCTCATACAGGCTATCCTGGTATATTTCATATTTTCTTACATAGTTTCTATAAATGGAATACTAGTCAAATATACCAATTAAAGTTCACTCAATAATTAGTATACTTTTTATAATGTTTTAAAATTTTATTTTAAATTACTGAATGGATACTGCACAGTTGTTGCTTTCATGCTTAGAAATTTCTATCTTCAAATGTGAACACTAATACTGTCTTTTTATAAATTTATAGCATCACCTGTAATGTTTCTATTAGCCCTTTGATTCCATATTTATACACCCGACTGAAACAAAATCTGCTTCAAGAAAAATACAGGGTAATAATCACTAATATTAATTCGCTTAGTATATATATTTTTACTCCTTTCTGTGTAAATGGCACTATGCTAGCTGGTGAAATAGTGGTGAGCACAAAGAGACAGAGCTAGATAAGATGAATGTTAATCACATAAATAAATGAAAAGATGACTATGTTAAATATCATGAGATATCATCTGAGTATAACATAGAAAAATTTATCCAGTTTGAGAGTCATGGTCCTCTGAGGAGATGCAAGTTGAATCGAAGAGAAGGAGTTCACTGTACCGGTGAGGGAGGCATATGCAGGCGGAGGAAGCAGCACATGCCTAGTTCCTTCACTTGGCAGTGACTGGAAGACAATCCATGTTACCACAGGGCAGAGAGCATTGGAATGTGTAGGACGTAACATGTGTATACAGGTGTTCCTTATCCTACGTAGGGGCAGGAGTATTGTATTACCAGATTTGCTTGAAGGTGTGGTGGAAGTCTAAGGGAGGGCCAGCAGGCAGAGTGGAGACAACTTGTCCTCTAGGTAAAAGATTAGGGTTGATCGGGAATCGTGATAGAAAAGGCGACAGATCCAAAAGATATTTATGAGGCTGCGTTGTATCTCAGCATATTCATCTATTTTTCTCCATCGATCATACTCACATACACACCTACCCCTCCTTCGCTCCCAGTTTAAATGGTCTTGTAGAGGACAGTAGCTTCTAAGGGATACAGGGAAGCAATGACCAGAAGGAAAGGAGGGAAGGAGGATAGGACAATACTAGGCATGCCACTTGGAGAAAGAGTGAATGAAAGAAAAGGAAATAGAAAACAACCAAGGCTGCTGAGCTGTTAGGTAAATTAAGGACTTACAATGTCTCTTGGGTTAGTTATTGTGGTGATTACAGGAGAGTTCAGTAAAAGCTATAGAGTAGTGAGGCTGGAAGCCAGATTACAGTCAATGAAGGAGGTGAGGAAATAGTGACAGCAAATGTAGATGAGGTTATTGAGATATTTTACTGTAAAATAGTTAGTAAGAGAGATGGTGGTAACTGTAAAAAGATTATTTGTAGTGTGTATATAATGAGGGATATTGACTAAAGTAGGAAGTTTTCAAGAATCCAAAGTATAAAAAGAATCCTGAGAGGGAAGTAGGAAGTGAAGTTCAAAGCCCTCTGGAGAAAATGTGCATCCCATATGTGGGAGTTCCTCCATTGCAGCAGGAAGTTAGATGTATTACCGGTGAATTACATGCCTGAAAGCAGTAAGACCAAAGAGCTGCAGGTTGGAAGATGGCATTTTCTTTGGGCAACTTCAGGAGGATTAACTTCTTGAAGAGCTTGAGGAGTAAAGGGTAAAGGAGAGGAAGTGTTGTAAGAGGAGAGATGAATAGAGAAATTGAAATAAGTAATCGGAATTGTAGAAGAAAGCGATGGAGGAACTTCCTCAGGATTGGTCAGTAATCAGTTCATCCCTACTTAGCAGAAATTTTCCGGTTTTAGCACCGAAAGTCCCCTATCCTGGGGACCCCTCACTCACAGGCAAATAAGGACTCTTTGTTGCCTTAATTCAAATATCAAGGACTAGTATTGTAAGTAAGACAAAACATATAATTAATCATGCTCTATAGTTCTAGTACAAATATACTCCCACTCAGCCTTTTTTTGAATTTTTATTCAAGCAATGCAAAGTTCCTTATATTTTTCATATCCTTTAAAAAATACCAGCAGAAGTTAAAGAAAATCGCCCTGGATGTTTAGTCTCAGCACCGTCACTAGGATGAAGAAATTGTACCATAAGTTATGTGGCTATCTTAGCTCTTGACTTGTCTCCATCTGGCTGCTTCTGAGTCCGGATTTCCCAAGGAACAAATTTCTAGGGAGAACTGCGGTGCAGAAGAGTAAGGACAATGTACACTCAAAGATCTTACATATTGTATCAGTGCCACACTCAGCAGTGAGCTGTTATATTCATTTTGGGAAATCTCCATAATTTTCAACTTGTAAACTTTTTAAGACCTTTCTGCATTTTATGTGTGTCAGTGACTTGAGTGGTATTATCAATGTTTTTGTAAATATTTACTGTGTTTTTTCTTTTTAACTTAATTCTAACAATTTTGTACATTAATAAAACATTCTCAACATTGCAACTGCCCCCCCAAAAAAAACTAGTCATGCACTTACTAAGGTCTTATTGCTATTATTAAATAGGAAAATCATTCAGTATAACAACTTCAGGAATAAAAACTATTTTAGAAATAAAAAAATTAAAATGAAATGGTAAAATAATTAATACTTAAAGATTTCTCCAATTAATATAAATTAATATTTGCCATTTATCATATCTTTGAAGGCCTTTTATTCTGCATTTTCATGGTTGTGCTAATTTAGCAATAATTTATTAGAGTAATTGTATATATTCACACCAGTTATAATTTATTTGTGGTCTTTCCACTCATAACTCAAGAATATATGGCTTCAGAATATTATTTTTAGAAATTTGTATTAATAGTTAAAATATATTTTGATTTTTAATGTAATAAATGATTCCAAACTATTTAACTTTGATGAATTTATAAGGTTATAATTTAATTTTAATATTATAATTTCTGGTGATGACTTATCTCTGGAACTTAAAATGTGAGTTAAAATTTAACTTTATTACTCACATTCAGATTATTTTAATGACAACATTTTTTGAAAAATCATAGAGAGAGCATTTTGGTGTGAGTCCACTCAAATAACCCCAAGAATGACACTGATAAATTCTAGCAAGAAATATAGACAAATTATAGAAACACATTTAATCCCAGAATTGCTTCTCATTGATGAAAATGCTCTGGTTTAGATCACCTTTGGCTGTACAGGATGGAATTCAGTGTAATGGACCACTTGCCTCTCTTTCCTTCTCTTTGCTTCTTCCTTGGACTGAGTGAGAAGAAGCCTGCCTTCCAACAAAACAGGCTGCCTTCAAGAATTGGATCAGTCTCTCTTCAGGGCCAGCATGTGAAACTAAAGGCGATGTGATCTCTGTCAAGTCCCTACACTTTTAGAGCTACTACCTCAGTAGTAATGAAAATATTAATTCTAACACCTTCATGGGAAATTTGTGATACTCACATGAGATTATGTAAAGTGCTGAGCATTATGACCCACAAATATTATGTGCTCAATCAATGTAAAATATTGTTACTATTGCCACCATCATTATCATTCATCATTGACAACATTATCACCTTGAAATGCTGTGGCCTGATCTTTCAGACACAGATTTTGACCTTGCTAATAGTATACTTGTAGAAATGCATTCCATTAGCCACATAGGTTTCAAGTAATGATGCCAGACAAATATTTTCATTCTAAATCTTTGGTTATTTGAGAATTTACATCATGCCCAAGCTGAATTGTTAAAACTATTTTATATTTGAATGCAAAGCAGAAGTGTATCTCTTGCTTCAAACCTAGTCTATTGCAAAACTTTCTCTTTGGATCATGTGAGATCCTTGTGGACTTGGAGTTTGGCAGTCTTAGGGTTGATCAAGTGGTCTCAGTTACAATTCAGCATTGATGGACCTGACCTTCACTTGTTTGTGGACCCAGAACCCTGGGGAATTCAGGCTCCTGTGGGGAAGAGCCATCAATCAGCCTGGGGGTGGACTCCTCCTCCTCCTCTTCAGCCTCCTCTGTCTGTGGGGGTGGGGTGAGGAGCTCTCTGTTCCCTGAAGGCATCATTGTCGCTATTTCAATCTGAAAAAAAGAACAAAACAGAACAGATTTTGATCAGGCAACCTCAATCACCCTTTTGGCAGTGGAACGAATTTCAAATGTATCCATCTTTGCCACAAGAGGGCACTCGTGTTCTGACTAGCTGCTGGCCTGGGAGAGCCCCTGTAGTTCCTTAGTGTTATTGTTGTTCCTAATCAGTTTGATTCTCAAATTTTAGTAATACTTTCTAATGCCTTTTCGTGGAGGAGGGAATTCTCCACTTTAAAATATTTTTATATGTTTGTTCATTCCACAAATTAAAAAAGTTATTTATAGTTTTCTAAATACATGGCATTGAAAAAATGCGTAATTGTGATTCAAATTAATGCGAAGTGCACAGTCCCCTTCACCCTAATTCTACTCGCCACCAAGATAATGACCAATAAAAAATTGCCATGTATATTTGAGTCCTTTTAATCCTTGGTCCCCTGGATTCAAATATTCTGTTCCTTTACAACAATTTATACTCCCTCCAATTTTATTTTACTGAAAAATATCATTTCTACTAAAATGCAATACATGCAGACATGAAAACTATGATTTAATGATGATATGCCATTTCTCATACATTTTCAATATCAAGTATTACCAACAATATTTGGGAATGTTAAAATTGACCTTTTTGAGAGTTTTGACAATAGGAGGCATTTAAAATTTTTTTAAATACTCAAATAGTTTTTTATGGATTGTATTTTTTAATTGTTGACATTATTACGGATGTCCCCCAGTCCCTCCCCTGTGTTCCCCTCTACCCAGCCCCTGCTCTACACCCCCAGACTTTTGTTCTGTGCCCATGGGCTATGCTTATGCATGTATGCACACATGTTCTTTGGCTAATCTCTTCTAGTCCCCTCCACCCTCTCCCCTCTGACTTCTATCAGCCTGTTCCATGTATCCATACCTCTGGTCTTCTTTTGTTCATCAGTTTACTTTGCTCATTAGATTTCACTTATAAGTGAGATCATATGGTATTTGTCTTTCTCTAACTGGCTTACTTCACTTAGCATAATATTCTCCAGGTCCATTCATGCTTTCACAAAGGACAATATTTCCTTTTTTTATAGCCATGTAGTATTCCATTGTATAAGTGTACCATAGCTTTTTTATCCTCTTACCTACTGATGGGCACTTTGGCTGTTTCCAGATCTTGACTCAATATCAGGAAGACACACAATCCAATTAAAAAAATGGGCAAAGGACTTCAACAGACACTTTTCCAAAGACAACATACAAATGGCCAAATGACATAAGAAAAATGTTCGATGTCACCGATCATCAGAGAGATGCAAATTAAAACTACAATGAGCTATCACCTCACACCTGCCAGAATGGCTACTACAATCAATAAATAAATCAACAAACAACAAGTGCTGGCAAGGATGTGGAGAAAAGGGAACCCTAGTGTACTCTTTGTGGGAATGCAGACTGGTGCAACAACTCTGGAAAAGAATATGGAATTTCCTCAATAAATTAAAAATGGAACTTCCATTCAACCCAGTGATGCCACTTCTGGGAATATGTCCTAAGAATCCTGAAACACTCATCAGTAAAAATATATGTACCCCTATGTTCATAGCACCATCATTTACAATCGTCTGGGATTGTATTTTAGGTTACACTCGCTTTTCTCTTTTTACATGGCTATTTTAAGCAATAAATTATTGCTTCTAAGACCACTGTTTGCATTTAGAATAGCTCCTTACTCCTCAACTCCCTCCCACTGCCTGAACATTTATTCCTCTCTCTGTGACCTTGGGCAAAAAATCTGTTCAAGATGATTGGTTGGCAACATGCCAGACCCACCCATTAGGGCCTCATTTCATCAGGGAATCCCCAGAAATTCCAGATTTTCCCTTTACCTGACAGCTATGGCCTCTTAATCCTTTCCACCCTTCTTTATTTGTTTTCATTAAACAAGCAAAATTAAAAAAATTAAAAGCAAAAAAACACAAATTACTTTCTAACTTATTTAATGTCAAAATGATATGCAATCTATTACTTTCATGTGTAAAGTACATGGATAATTAGGACAGATATATGGATATGTTACATAAATTTTTAGATAGCAGTAACATTTTAAAGATACACTTATTTAATGCCACCTTTGATAAATTTGAATATATTGTATTACAAAAGAAAATTATCCTTTAGAAACCCCTAAACTTTCTTTTGTCAGGGTACATTTCTGAGGTGTGTCCCCTCACTTTTCTGCCTCCCCAAGCCTAGTAGACAGGACACTCTCAGTTATGTCATGTGTCTTTGTACCCAAAGGCTATAGCATAATATATAATCAACAAGCACTTATAAAATATAGTGCAAAAAGTATGCTTTTCCAAAATATATCTAATGCACAGCTGTATGCTTAAATTTTAGAGATTGTGCTGAAGAATCAATGAATGTGTTAATGCTTACTTTAACACATTTACTGCATGAAAGCAAACCAAAAGCAAATCCTACTCTGGTGCATTGGGAAGCCATACATGGACCTATCATGGCCATAAATCTCCACTTGAGGAGACTGGGCACAGTTCCTTAAACAGAGACATACGGGCTCCATCTGCGGGGTCAGAATGAGGCAACTTCAGAAGGAATGGATTTTTAGAGAGACCAAAAGGAGGCTCCGGGAAGAGAGGAAATTGAGACAGATGTTTCATGGAATGGAGGCAGCCTAAAGGGAGAAACACATTCCAGACACGTTGCCTTGAATCTTTGGCTTTATAAGAAAATGTTTGCACATATTTTTTACACATAATTGTTTTTCCACTGATCTGATGTGAAGCTGTAAGATCTCACTTGTCATTCACTATAAAGAGGCGAAAGAGCTTTTGTGTTTATCAGACAGTTTGTTCATGCTTACTTGCTATTAAAATGGGAATGTTGAACAACTTTTAAGACCAAAGAAAAGGAATGCCTTTTAGTTTAGCAAAATCGTACAACCGTAACCTCAAAGTACTATGCCTGGAGAGCTTTTTGCATTGCAGACACATTTATTGTTACCATTGAATAGAAGTGATTTAGGCTTCTGTCTTTTTTTCCTCTCTTACTAATTTTCATAATGTGATATGAAGTTGTGAGGGAATGCATGCAAAGAAGTGAGGCCAGGGAAACACGCCCTCCTGGCTCTCCATGTGGCAGACTTTTATATGTATGTTGCAGAAACTTAAATTTAGGAATACACACAAATAGCCAGAAAACATCCCTACTTCTACTTCTCAGGCTACAATCAGTAACACTCAGATGCAAATACATAACTGAGCCTCTGATATAAATATCCATTTTTTCTTAGTTTATCTCCACTCATTTTTATACCTACTATTTTACTCTGACTTGCTTCCTACTGAATTGACTTTTTTAAATTTGTTCAGCACAAATTAATGAACAGAAGGGTGAACTAAGTAAATGTTGTTTTAAGAGGCCAAAATTTGTGACTATTTGTTAAACAATAAGATAACTGATACAGATTTTTATGTTGTATATGTGAATATTTGATTAATATGTATCTCCCAGTGAAGGTAGATATATATCTTGTAGTTGCTTTTTATTAACTATTATATTCCCAACTTCTACCCAAGTATGTCTAGCAATTAGTAGGCTGATAAGTATTGTTGAATCAGTACAGATAAGCAAAGACAATCTTTGATACTTTAAGGGTTGATTTGGAAGGCAGCTATGCTAACCACTATACCACTGATGCTGAGATAACTTTAAGGGTTGATTTGGATACCAGAGTAATAAAACACTTTAACGTAAGTGCATGAGAGAGCAGGTATGAGAAGAGATTGGTTATGGCTCAGACATCTTCATGTGTGTCAGTGGATCTTCATTACAGGTGCGAACACACCATGAAGGGAATCTAAAGGAGGTGTGCTTTGACCTCTTTAGATGAAACTGGTTTTGAGCCTACTACTGATCCAAGGATTTTGGTTAGGTATGGTCTGCATTTTAGGGAGAGGTGGAATTATACACCTGGAGTCAGAGCCACGCCATTGCATGATTCTGAGGGGCTGTATTCATTTGGCATTCCCTGTGAAGGGTGCTCCCTGAATTTATAGAATGGAATGATCCTGCTGAGTGCCTGTAAACTCTTAAGAGATCAACTAATGCTGACACCAGCATTTCCCTTATCTTTCTTCCTGTCCTCTTTACTTCAACTACAATTCCTACAACTTTGACTTAAAACATCCACTTAAGCAGAGATGGGAAATTTTGATTAATCTTTTCTTTGCTTGTATGAACAATTTGGGAATAAAGACATTCCAGTAAGTCCCTAAGGAGAAATAAAGTGAAGGCATACATACACAAACATCCTAGCTGATTTATTGATATTCATTGAAAAATAAAGATATAATTGTTTTAGTAGAATAAGAAAAAATGTATATTTTAGCAAATAAAACAAGGTCAAGGACAGAATCACAGGGAAGTTCTCACCCAAATAAATTAAATTTCAGTTGTTCTCATGATGCAAAACTGACCTTAAAAATGCACAGTGAGAAGAGACCACTTTTCCCAAGCCCTTGGGCCCAGCTTGTCTCCTGACACTTAGTGATGACAATGCAGCTAAACAAAGTAAAAGCAAACTGAAGAAGATGACAGCCTACGAAAATTCAGTTTGGGGAAAGAGTGTGTTTTCAAGGCTAACATTGTTTGTTGTAGAGAACTATTACATTTGTTGAACAAAAGCAATACAACCACTAAAGAGATCATCTCTGAAGTAGAGAAAAGAGATTTTTCTTGATCTCATTGTGAGTTAGCTGAACATAATTGTCATGGATTGAATACTCAGTATATATGAGAAATTGCTGTGCTTTTTCTATTAGTTCTAATGTAACTCTCAGAACAACTACGGAGAGGTGCAATAATTGTGCATGTTTGGTAGATATGTAAATAGAAGAACTAAGTAAATTGTGTGAGGTCACACAGCTTCTAAGTAGTTAAGACTCTGATTTGAAGCCAATCAGTCTTGCCACAGGACTGCTTCACTTTCTTAATTTTGATTCTTTATTAAGCCAAATAAAATTCTTCCAAATAAACTAGCTTTATAGGTACCTTCATTCTGAGAAAGAGGAGTTCTAGATATGAGAAGTGAGTATTATCATTACTGGGAAATTACTGTTCTCATTATAAACTCATAAATGGGCTTTCTTGTTTATATTTTAAGCCTCATGTGATTTTTGATATGGATCATTCTCCGATCTGGTCATAACTGATTATGTATGAACCTGAAGACTAAACCTGAAGGCTGAAGACCATATCAAGGACATGTAGCCCAGTGGGAACATTTGGCAATAATCTGTCTTCCCCTGAATATGACAAGTAAGAAAATATCATGTAACATTAATGTAGATGGGTTATAAAGTTTAAACAGCATTTATTATAATTTTCTCTCACTTTTGTGAGAAATAAGTACTATGTCAGAATAAAACTTTAGCCTAGTTCATGATGGCTGAGATAATTCCATCTATTCATCAAACTATTTCATTTGTCTCTTGGATATTCAGCTAAAATATATTTTCCATTTTCTTTGAATCTAGATTGGGTCATGTGGCTAGTTCTGGCCAATGGAAAAGGAGAAGAAGTAATGTGCTACATGTCAAAGAAGATACCACTGTAGACTCGACTTCCTAAAGTGAAGATGGTGAACTTCTAGCATAAAAGGAGTGCGAATCCTTGAATAACTACTTGGAGGGTAGCAAACCTGCTGCCCTGCACGGGACAGTACCGTCAGCGAGATACAAACTTCTATTGTGTTCAGCCATTGGGATTTTGGTGTCGTTTGTTCTAGTCGCTAATGTAATTTGCCCTAATATAGACTTTTTCAACGTTTGTTTTCTTTTCCGCTTTCTAATTATAGCAAGGGCACAATGTTTAACATTTTATGGGTTAGTTTACCTTGTACATGTCGTTAGCTTTAGGAAACACTAAATGTGCATTTTTTGTCTTTCCTGTTGTGATTTCTCTTTTACAAATAATTGTTCTTTGATCTTGGTTCCTTGGTTTAGTACTTCCTGAAATATTATTCTATTAAATTTGAGGAAATTCACTGTATTTTGACTTCTTAATTTTTTAAATCTCAGTATTTAATTAATTTGATTAAATCAAAATGGATAATTTTATATAACTAGTAAATGTCTTCAGGACAAATACCAAAATTAGATGTTTTTTGTTTAAATCAAAATTGTATAAAGTCACAGCATTTGATATTCACTGGCTGGAATATTGCCTATGCATTTATGAATAGGTATACATGGTATTTTTAGTTTCTTAAAAATATATTCTGATGTATGACTATTATTCATAAATTCATAACTTTAAGTGGTAATGCTTCTTTGTATTTAACATAATGTTTAAGTGAAAAATCCAATGCACAAGTCACAAGAGTTGATGAAAATTTCATTTAATCCTGCTCTCTAGTCTGTTTCTTCTGCAACCTCAGCACCTTTTTGTTGTTGTTCACATGTTTCTCTTCTTTGCTGCTGTTGTTGTTGTTGCCAGAAAATGATAATATTCTATTTTTAGCTGTTGGAAAGATTTATCCCAGTTTGTTCATGGCTCCTATCAGCATCCCCTTAGGCTCCAGAAACATAATAGATTTCTAATATCTGGTTCTCACAAATGTATCATCTAGTCCTAACTGAATGTCCCCAAATAATATTGGTAAGAAACTTTAGAAAAAACTCTAGCAACATTATCTCACAGCTAAGCCAGTTCATGTTCCCTTTACCCTTACTGGCCTTGTCCCCCAAGTAACGCTGCCAGAAGGACAATTTAGTGTAGGCTGAAATCAGTAATCTCCTGAGAATGGGATGGGGGGAGGGAGTCAATCACAGTAATTGAAACAAAGCAGTTGGACTGAGAAACAAGAAACTTGAACTTTCCAAGCTCTAGCTTTCTATTTTATGATAGAGTAATTTAGTATTACTTTTTTTTTAAGTTTTAATCTTTTCTATTGTGACGCAAAGCCTTTATTGAGGCGCAAATTATAATAAACCATGCCTTTTAATATGTAGAGCTTCTCTGCATTAAACTGCCATTCACTGATGATGATGATGATGATGATGATGATGATGGTGATGATGATGATGATGTATATATTATCTTAGGGTATTTTGAATAAAAAACTTGTTCATTTATAGAGGATGTACCAGGGAGGATCAGCTTATAGCTAATTGTTTTTAAAAGAGCTAATTATTACATCAACTTTTTTCCCACTGCTCAGAATCAGTGGTAAAACCTGGTAAAATTTTACAAATTCAAAAGCCTAACTTTATCTCTTAGGCACAGAGTTACTTTAAACAAATTCAAAAGAAGGCACTAAATCAGAATGCTAATCTGAGCCCTCTTGCTGCCACTGAGACATTCTCTGCAGTCCTGGCACTCTCACTGGGGAACCTAATTATAACCCAAAGATTGTTGATGAGCCAAGGACTCCAGGTACGTCAGCTGTATAACAGCATAAGGTAAAGAAGGGGCTGATTTTTGAAGGTCAAAATCTGTAAATTTGTTTCCCATCATTTGTTTTGAGTCATTAGCATAATAGAAATCACCCTGCCAATAGGAGAAGGCTGCTGAATAGTACTTGATTGTCTATGATCTTCCTTTTTTTCTCTCAATACCAAAACATATTGATCCCCTTAAATCTCCCTTCTTTATATATTGTAGACTCCATACAGTTATAGTAGAGAATTTTTATCTTAAACATCCTGGATTTTATTTCATCTTTCATATTTATGTCTTTAATCAGAGTTTTGATAACTCTAAACAGAACACACTTATAAAAGTATTTGATCCAGCTGCAATGTCTTTTACATATATTTCTTTGTTCTCATATATGTTGCATGTGAGTAATATATGTTTGCTTACATACCATTTACCTCTTTAAAGACCACATTGAATGTGAGCAGAGAGATTGGCATGATATCACTGTGATTGCCCTTTAGGGCCCCACCATCTGCATCTCATATTGTACAATCTGATGGGTGACAACATTACCAAGCAAAAATCCTTGAATGATTTCAATGCCTGTGGGTGTAGACCTTAACAAACACAGTGTAAACCTCACTGTTCCTAGCGAACTCTAGACAGGTTTACCATAACTTACCTCAAGAGTGTTAGAATAGGGCCTTGGCTGGTGTAGCTCAGTGGATTGAGCTCGGGCTGTGAACCAAAAGGTTGCCAGTTCGATTCCTAGTTGGGGCACATACCTGGGTTGCAGGCCAGGTCCCCAGTGGGGCCATGTGAGAGGCAGCCACACATTGATGTTTCTCTCCCTCTCTTTCTCCCTCCCCTCCCCTCTCTATAAATAAATAAATAAAATATTTTTTTAAATAGAGTGTTAGAATAAGAAATCTGTGGAATGAAGAAAAATTCAGTGAAAATTAGGTATATTACTGGAGGGCTAGGCAGGACAGAGACAGGTCAAATCCAATCCTGGGTTGGAAATTAGCATGGCAGGAGATTATCCAACTCAGAAATATGAAAATTTCTAAAATCTTCTTGAACAATGTTATTTTGGCAAATTTGTAATTTGCTGATTTATTTTTACCTATCTCTGTGGATGATGCCACAAGACAAAATGTAGAGGACTGTGTTAGAAAAACAATAATCTGGGCCAGAAAGAAAAGAGGCACTCATTCAGCATGCAGTTCTAGAGATGTAAAGGGACCAAAGGGAAAAGCATATTAAACTGGTTAAACAAAAATAGTAAATGACTCACACTGAAAGAACAGCTCAGAGAAGTCAAACACTAAATCTGCATCCTCCCCTCCCCTCAGAGATTCTGCTTTCAATAGTTCAGGTGTGACCCAGGCATTAGGATTTTAAAAACTCTACAAGTGATTCAAATATATGGCCAAAGTTGATTGAGAACCAACACACTAGAAGGAAAACTTATTCTGCAGACTGGGATGTTGGAGACAGAAATGACAATTAAGTCCTGGAACTCTGAAATGTTAAGTCTTGGCAGGAATATGGTAGAAGGGTCATTTGTCATTAGGCTCCCCGAGGGCCTCAGGCTTCAGAAACATCAACAGCAGTGTCAGTTCAGGAATCAGCTGAGGTTGATTCCTCAGCTGTAAAAACAGAACAAAACAGAACAAAAAACATGGAGAAAAGGGGAAACTCTGTGGGAGGTAAATTTTGTAAATTCCATAGCAGGAAGCAGGGCTAGAAGCCAGTGGGGTACACAGCTTCCAGGCTGGAGAACCTTCTACCCTGGGTGAAAATTCTTGCTCCCAAGAGAGTCTGTCACCTGACACACACATATTAAATGTAGCATCAGGTGCCAGAGACCCAAGGTTGCAAAAAAAAATGGAATTTAAAGGTTTTGGGTATGCAGGAAAAAAAAAAAAAAAAAAAAAAAAAAAAAAAAAAAAAAAAAAAAAAAAAAAACAGAACAGAACAGAAAGAAGCTTCAAGTAGACCTGGTATCTGGGCCTGCCACCATTGCATGTTTAATAACTATGCAAGAAAACAGGACTATCTCAAAAGCTGCCCTAAGATAAAGGCCATGTGCTGTCTGAATCCAGTGTTGCTTGTATCCTCAGTACATCCCAGTGAACTGCAGGGTTTCTTACAACCCCTGATTGCTGGGCACGCCTCTAAAGTTTCTGATTCATTAGGTCTGGAGTGGGATCTGAGAATTTGTATTTTCCTGACAAACTCCGAGGTGATGAGGATGCTGCCAACTCAGGACCATATTTAGAGAAGAATTCCTCTAATGATGGTAAGTGCCATCATTTAACTCCTGGTGGGAAATTCCTCCCAACTGTGTTTCAGCTCAAAGATTGCAGACTAAAAACAATGAACATAAGCTGATCAACATCTGGATGAAGCTATACCAAGATTTCTTCCATCTTCTGACTTCTCAGTTACCACCAAGTCTCTTCTTGGGTCTCTGGCAGCACTAGGTACTGATTTGGGACTATACTTTTACCTGGAATAAATATTTTAGGGACTCAGAATTAACTTGTTCTTTAAATTTGATCGGGGTTAGGGTCAATATTGTGATGATAATGTGTGTGCAATTAATGCTTCATTCTCTTTAAATATTAAGGTCATGAGAGACTTGGAAATGAGCTAATAACAATTTATGAACCTCTGAAGGAAGTACATGTGTCTAAAAAGTCCGCTCAGGCTGCAGTTATTGAAAGAATCCAGCTTGAACCAGGCACTAAGAATCCTTCTAGCTCATGATGCTGGCTTCATAAAAAGAGTTTGCCAGTCTTTCATCATTTTGGATTTTTTGGAATAGTCTCTGAAGGATAGGGGTTAGCTCTTCCTTAAATGCTTTGTAGAACTCTCTTGTGAAACCATCCGGTCCAGGGCTTTTGTGTGTGGGGAGTTTTTTGATTACTGCTTCAATTTCATCTGCTGTTATTGGTCTGTTCAGGCTTTCTGCTTGTTCTTTGAGTTTTGGAAGATTATATTTTTCTAGAGACTTATCCATTTCACCTAGGTTTTCAAATTTCTTGGCATCCAGTTCTTCATAGTAATTTCTAACAATCCTTTGTATTTCTGTGGTGTCCGTTGTAATCTCTCCTCTTTCATTTCTGATTGTGCTTATTTGGGTCCTCTCTCTTTTTTTCTTGATGAGCCTGCTTAAAGGCTTGTAGATTTTGTTTATCTTTTCAAAGAACCAGTTCCTGGACTCATTGATCCTTAGAACTGTGCTTTTAGTCTCTATGTCATTTAATTCTGCTCTGATCTTGGTTATTTCCTTCCTTCTACTTGTTCTGGGCTGTCTTTGTTGTTGTTCCTCAAGTTCTTGGGGGCATAGGGTTAGGTTGTTTGTTTGAAATGTTTCTTTCTTTTTTAGCTAAGAAGACAGGCAACCCAATTAAAAAGTGGGCAAAGGACTTGAACAGACACTTCTCCAAGGAGGACATACAGAGGATCCAGAGATACATGAAAAGATGATCAGTATTGCTAGCTATCAGAGAGAGGCAAATTAAAACCACAATGAGCTACCACTTCACACCAGTCAGAATGGCCATCATAAACAAAGCAACAAACAACAAGTGTTGGAGAGGTTGTGGAGAAAAGGGGACCCTAGTGCATTGCTGGTTGGACTGCAGACTGCTTATGGAAAGCAGTATGGAATTTTCTAAGAAAAGTAAAATTGAATCTACCTTTTGACCCAGCAATCCCACTGCTAAGATTATATCCTAAGAACCCTGAAACACCAGTCCAAAAGAATCTATGCACCTCTGTGTTCATAGCAGCACAATTTACAATAGCCAAGTGTTGGAAGCAACCTAGGTGCCCATCAGTAAATGAATGGATTTATACCAAAAAACTGCGGTACATTTACACAATGGAATTCTATGCAGCAGAAAGAAAGAAGGAGCTCCTACCCTTTGCAACAGCATGGATAGAACTGGAGAGCATCATGCTAAGTGAAATAAGCCAAGAAGTAAAAGACAAATACCATATGACCTCACCTTTAATAGGAACCTAACCGACAGAACAAACAAGCAAGCAAAATATAACAAAAGGCACTGAAATTGAGAACAGACTGACAATCACCAGAGGGGAGAGGGGAGGGAAGATCAGGGGAAAAGGGGAAGGGTTTACAGGAACAAGTATAAAGGATAAATGGATAAAAACTAGGGGAGTGGAAATGGGAGGGAGGTGGGGAGGGCTGGGGCGGTGGGCTAGAATGGGAGTAAAAGACAGAAAACTGTACAAGAACAACAATTAAAATAAATTAAAAATAAAAAAATAAAAAAGAATTCTTCTAGCTGAGATGAAGCAAAAGGGATGGGAAGGATTGTTTTGGACTGCATATTCTTTGGGCTTTTAAATCACAAGGAGAGCAATTCTGAATTTGTACTGCAATCTCTTTAGATTTAAACAAGTTTGGACTTTAACTTGCAAAAAGTGTTCATCTGTAGTCTTTCATTTTTCCTCAGAAACTTCATGGAAGTAAGGGAGGTATATGTAAATGTGTCATCCTTATGTTTCTAGAATTGTACTATTTAAGTATAGTTACTTAGCGTTTAATTTCATCACAGATGTCTCATAAGCTCTGTCATTAGATAATGTGGCTTGATGTAATTTCAGTTAGTACATGAAGGTGAGGGTGAAATGTCAATCTCAGGTAGAGAGAGGCCTTTGAGACATATTCACTGATGCTCTCAGATCCATTTCAGAGCCTCCCAGGGTCAAACCTACAGACTGCCAGAGGATATCGCAGAGTAGTGGTTGGCGTGGGGGCAAGTCTCAGTGAGGTATGAGCATAACTGTCCAATAAACAGGCTGATTTTCTCTCTTAAAGGTGAGAGCTATACTGAATGTAATGGTTAAGCCTAAGGGTCTGAGAAACTACCCTCCTGGAGGGTGGGTTCATCCTCTGTTGGCTCCTTTACATACCATTCCTGGGGAGCAAGAATGACTAGGGTGATTGGTATGTGGAAGAAGGAACTAGGCCTAGGTGGTTCATCTTCCCTTTTGGGGGGAATTGCCTGCTTTGCTGAGGGCACACCTTCCCTTTTGCCCCTCCACATGTGCACTGAGACTTGCTAACTCAGGCCCTGTTTTGAGGCCTGTGGTTGATCAACCTTGGGTATTTTGATGACCTAATCTATTTGGGGGGGTTTGTATTAGCAAGGTCATTATTGCTTCAGACCCAAGTCATACATTTTGATCTAGATTTTCTCAGAAATAAGGAGGGTATTTTGAACTCATTTGTCTGAGTTCCATTTCTGTCTCTCAAATGACTCTGAAGTTAAGTAGGGTATAGGAGAAGCATGTGTCAGGTACCTTAAAACCTAGCACATTGCCTAGAAAACCTTTAATATTATTTATATATATGTGTGTATCATAATACAAAGTCGTATGGACTTTCATATATGTGCCTGACTCTTGGTTTTATACTATGTTCCCAATTGTTATTTCTATCTTGCTTCAGTTTCTTAATTTATATTTTCATAGCATAATGTAGTATAACAGATAATAAATAATATAAGGTATAATATTATGGAGAATATAATACAATGTACTCTATATCACATATTTTATACAGTGATATATTATTATACATTGATATTTTATCTGTATATATTTATATTTATTTTATATGCTTATATGTTTATTTTTATACACAGTGTAGCATTTATTCATATGTAAGGAACCTTAAGGCTCATGTAAGGAGCCTTAAATATTATTCAGAAGAGGTGGTGGATAAACATAAGTGAAATAATTTATATCTCAGATTTGCTGTCAGGACTGTGACTGATGACAGATTTGGGGACATAATTTCTTGGTGTATGTATGTATGTATGTATGTATGTATGTATTTTGGGACATAGAAACCTTGTGTCCCAATAGATAACTACAGATCTTGTTTATATTTATCTTGTTTTAACTTCCTCTATTGCATTGAAATTGTGTGTTTATAAGATGACTAGACTGGGCAGTACTGAGGAACAAGGAGGGACTTGATCTAATTCACCAGCCTTTGTTCCTGGCTCTCAGCAAAAGATTAGTAAGTGGATCTAAAGTGAAACAACCCATGCCCAACTGAGTCAGCCTTCACTACAGCTTAAACCCCATCCCTTCTGCGAAGACTTCCTGGTCACCAGTGGATACACTTCTGTTGCTGTTGACCGAATACGTAATTTGATAGTACAGATAACATTTATTGAACACTTGCTGTGTGCCAGGCTATAAGTTAAACAGTTAACAAGTTTCTTATTTAATTTTCACTAAGTATCTTGTAAGCAGGAAACTGAAGCTCAGAGGGATTATGTGACTATCTGAGGCCACAGTTTCTGTGAGGGACCTAGGACTCATACAAAGGGAGTCTGACTCCAAAGCCCATTTCACTCAACAGTGTGAAAACCACCTTCCACATACGGAATGGCTGCTCACGTGAGCAACACTCAAAGCCAGTGGTTTCTTTCACCATCTTTGCAGTGTGTATGTTAATGGTTCAAGATCACAGGCCAAGCCAGATCCTGAAGAAACTATTCTTATCTATTTATTTACTTAGTTTAGGAGCCCCACTGTGCCAATCAGCAAGTGCAGTCCTTCAGCAGATAATGTTTAAATTATAAACCTGTCTCTCTTTTTTTAAAGCATTTGAAATGCAGAATGTTTTTTACTCTGGATTCTCACTGTAGCATAGACTAAGTTTTTTGTTCAACAAAACAGAATTTTAACTCATCTTTCCCCAAATTGTCCCACTAGTCGATAATAAATCTTGAAGCTATTCTGTGTTGTTACCATTATGTCAACGATTGGTTCCCAAACATATTACAAGTCTCTGAGCATTGCAGCCTGGGTTACTGAAAAATGTCCTTATGGGTTCACACACTGGCATGTAAATGTGTTAAGCCTGATGGAATTCTGTTTTAAACCTAGTCTAGTGCTCAAATTGATTTAAGTGATCATATTAATTATCTAAAAATATGTGAACATGAACACTGGCAATGAAAGCTGTGACTTATTTTCTATTTTATCTTGAAAATGGATGAGGACGAAATGTGTTTGGCAAAGATTGCTCAATCCCCACATTTCTGACAAAGCAGCTTTCAGTTCAGAAGGATCGTCTTACCTCCCTCTCCCTTAAATGCTTTGACAGCTAAGAGAGTTGCTTAGATATTATGTTCATTGTAATCACTTGAAAATTCTTGTTTTTCTGATTCTTAATAATCAAATTACTTAATTTCAAAGAAAGAAACCTTAATATTGGACACAGCAAACAAAAATTAAAGATTAAAGAGAAGAAGAAGAAAAATAATGGAGGCTTTCAGTGCCAAAGTCTCTCTGGTTTGGCATTAGCAAAATCTGGTTTAAATTTTAGTCTGAAACTTAGTAGCTGAATAACCTTGGGCAAAATTCTGATCCTCAGTTGCTCATAGAATAATAAGAGTAATAATAATGGTCATTTCTTATTTCAAGGGATAGTTATGAGAATTAATTTAGGTTTGTGGTCTCATAAATAATTATAATACAAATACAAACACAAAAGTCGCTGGCAAATACTATCAGAGTTCTTTTCTTTTTTCCTGATGATCTTACAAAATTGTATAGTTTTGTTGCTTCACTCTTTTTTAAGGTTTTCAAATAGCTTAAACTGAGAATCGAATGGTTTACCATTGTCTTTCAAAGAAACGTATGGAAAGTCATTCAGACAGCCATACTGAAAGCTCATCAGCACCATTTTTCCCTTCTGCCCTCCACAGCATCTTCAGTGATGAGGAATGAAAAGAAGCACTTCTTTTTTCCTACCATGTCCTGAAAATAATATCTAATACAGGTTGAATGAAACTTTCACAAGTAATTGAACGAGTTACTTCCTCCAATTAGAGATGTTTTATATGCAAACCATATGTTTAAAACTTTAAAACATATTTTAAATTGTCCAAAGTGAGGCATCATTCCAAGTATAAAAATAAAAATAAATAGTAGAATATTTATTGATTTAGTCTTTTTTTCCAGAAAATATGTAGATAATTTTTGAAACAAGCTACCATTAGCATTAGAAAGTTCGATACCAATTTATTATATTTAGATAACAAAATTTTAATATCTTTCTTCTCTATCATTATCTAAACTACATATTAATTACTATAAGTCATCCAAAATTGGTTGGATTTTACTTAAGAAATTTCAGATGTTGCAGGGCATCAACATATATCACAAAATCACTTTGCACGACACCGTGTCATCCTGATGACAAGAGAAAGGAAATCGTTGCTCAATGGTTAACTGATACAGCTGCCATCACTGAGCTCTCTCCTATTCTTACAACTCCACTAAATTTAATTTTAATTCATTTGATGAAGCCTATAGGTTCTTCCCCTATTAGTGCTGTTTTTAAAAGCTGAATTTATTTATTTCAATGGAAGTTTTCTTTATAAGGATGGTTTTAAACAATCCATCTACTTATTCTCTCTATGAAAGAAAAAAAAATTGGCCTTAATTTTAAAATCAATAGTGAGTTATAGAAAAGAAAGCAAACCCCATTCAAGAAATTTCCTATTAGTCAATTATTACTAATGCTTTTGATTAGCTGTGTTTATTTATGAATGCATACCCTATCTCATTCCATATCTACTTCAAACATTTATCTGAGGAGATGAGGATCACAGGAGAAGAAAGTTGAGGGAAGTAACATGAAACCAGGGAAGAATGAGGTGAAAATTAAGCTCCGGGGTTAAGCAAAATGACAACCACACTGGGTTACCAGATGTAGAACACAGAAAATAAAAAGAAAAATCCCTTAAAAGTTGTAGCCCACGCTGACACTGAGGGCTGAGAGAAAACTGTCCTCCACATCTTCATGAAGGGCATTGTGTACCGTCATTGAAAATGCCCTCCTCACCATCCTACAGCAAATGCAGTCAAATATGCTATACGGACTCTGTAGTTTAACATTCCTAATGTTTCTTGAAGATTCAAAGACATTGCACGTGCAATTAAGGGAAAATAATTAGATAAAACTAAAGTAATGTAGTGCAGGTAAGCAAAAGTCTAATTGTCTTAATGGAGTCAAGGGCATTTTACAAGGGAATACAAGTTTAATTCCTTCAGCAGAGTCACTGAGAACTTTTATGGGTAAAGAAATCATTAATGGGCAGAGATAATGTTTTTCTTAAGCAATCAATGAGAAATGCACAATCAATAACCACCAAACTGTATCATGAAAATGGAAGCACCAAATACCTACCTTGATCAAAAACACAATCTATAAGCCACTCAAAGAACATTAAATTTTAAACTATGTAGTTTTCTGATGAACTCTTTAAAGATAATAGCAAAATGTTCCTCTGCATCCTTCCTAGGCAGCCAGATATTTGATGTACACAGGCTGGGGCAAAAGTTGGTTTCCGGGGGTGAGTATGGAAAATAACACAATAATAAATAAATAATAATACAAGAACAAACTTTTTGTCTCACGTACTCACAACCATAAGCCTACTTTTGCCTCACCCTTTATATGTGCTATTATGTATGTAAGTATAATAAAATAATATATATTTATGCTATTACCTATAACTTAGATATATGTTGGAGAATGCCTAGTTACAACTATTTTTTGAAGTAGTGAGCATTAAGTTATCCTTTTTATAGTAATTAGATAACAGTCAGTTGTCTATAAAGGTTACTTCTATCTCACATTTTCACCCATAAAAGAATGGTTTTCCTTCTCTTTTTGGACTGCTGGAGCTAAAACCAGCACCAAGTCAAAAGAACAATTTGGAAATGGTAGAAAATGGAGGGAGGTAATACAATCCTTTATTAACCTGCTGAAGTTTATTTCCTGATATGAGAAGATAACATCACAATGATTATATACCTGTGCAATCTTAGTCAAGTTATTTACCTGCTCTTTGTCTCAATATCTTCATCTATTCATTGGGAATAACAACAACACTTCATAGTTTTGTTGTGAGAAATAAAGGTGATAATACACACAAAATGCCTAGAACAGAGTCTGGCACATAACAAGTGGATAATCAAGGTTAACTGTTATTCATCAGGAAGCAAAAAATCTATATTGAGTCTTATGGCTTATAATCACATCCTATTCATACCATTAAAGTAAAATAAAAGCTCAGCAAAAATTGCAACATTTTTATGTCACACAAACAAAGGTACCCACTAGGCATTATAGAGCATTATGATAGAATTGCTGGACCTAAAATCTGTTCCTAACATAGAACCCAGCAGGTCCTGGATATTCTAGGTTATCAGAAATCACACATCATCAGTCTGGAATACTATTACTGCATATAATTTTCAAAAAAAGAAATATTTTCATGACCATTTCCAACCACTAAAGAGGTAATAAACTCTACCACCACTAGTGAAAATCAATAAAGCTCTATTGAGATTCTAAACCTGAGGTTCAAGGGATGGTTTAGCTCATTGACCAGATAAACCACTGGACTCACAAATGCAAGCTGTAAATACAGCAGTAAATTCAAATTTGGTTTTCAGAAAAAAATGTTTATTTTTTACATATTTTATTAGTTTTCTATTGCTGCATAATAAATTTCATAAACTGGGCAGCTTAAAACTATACTTATTTTTTAACACAGTTTCTGTGGGTCAGAAATCCTGGGCTGGCCTGACTGGGCTCTCTTTTCAAGGTCTCACAAGGTCCAAATTAAGGTGGTGGCTGGATCTGTAACTTCATGTGGAGCTCGGGGTTTCTTATATCTGTAGGCTTGAGGTCCCTGTAAGCTTGCTGCTTCCACTTCCTTCAACATCTCGAGACTTCTGCACTCCTTGCTATGTGGACCCGTCTATCTTTACAGCCAGCAACAGTTTCCCTTGAACTGAATTTCTCTCATGCTTCAAATTTTGTCAACTGCAAGACACTGATTTAAAGGACTCATAAGTTTAGGCCAGGCTGACCAAGATAATCTCCTAGATTATATAACAGAACCTAATTGCAAGAGTAATATCCAAATAAACTCATGATGTCAAGAATTATAGAGGGCATGGGCATACCATGGGATGGGCCACTTAGGGGACACCTTAGAATTCTGCCTATCACACAAGTCAAAAGCCTTAAGGATTAACAATTCAAAGCCTAGACCAAAAGGTCTATTCTATTGGCCCAAGATGCCAAGTGTTACAATGTATCAGAAAGAAACTGGCATTTGGAAGCATTGTTCGGTTATCTCATAAATTTACAATTTTAGAATATAAATTGTCTTTTCTACAGGCAGAACCATAGTCTTGGCATTGAGGACAAAAAATGAAGAATCTGATCCCACCATTTTTCATGTGCTTTATTTACCATCAATTTTTTCATCAATTGTATCCAATATGGGTGTGTTACCAATGTTCATTCAAAAAGTATCACATAGGATCAAGAACTTGTGGAACAACTGCCCTTAATTTTAAAAGTTAGATGAATAATATTACCAGGAGTCACCAGAATATGAACTTCCAAGACTGCATTCAAGAAATTAGTGTCACTCTATTGTAGAATTCATTTACATGACTGGGTCTATTGGCTTTGTTTCTTATCTTCCCATGAGGAATTATTTGTGTGTGTGTGCGCACGCACGTGCACATGTGCATATGTTCTTTATCTGTAAAGCACTTTCTATTGATAATTTATAAATATCTAAGCTAAAGTTCTTTGAAATTTTGTTCCTCATGTCATCTTACTTATTATATTGTTTTTAGAAATTTTTTCATAGGTGTTGACTGAATGGGTTGATTGATTTCTGCTATTGGACAAACCCTGTATTTTTAAAAAATTATACATAGTTTATGTCTTCAAATGTGTTATATTATCATAGCCATATATATTTATATGTATATTCATATATATCATCTATCTGTAAGTTGGTTTTCTTTTATTAATATCTTAAATTCATGTGGCATTTTTTACTGTATTTTTCCTATTACCATTTAGCCCTCTTATGCCCCCTCACCCCAGCAATCACCACACTGTTTCCTTGTCCTTTTCCAGGAGTCTTTTTTTCCTTTTTGCTTCATCCCTCTGCCCCTCCCCTCTCCCCTTAGCTGTCAGCCTGCTCTCCATCTATGAGTCTGTCTCTATTTTCCTTGTTGGTTCAGTTTGTTCATTAGATTCCACATATTTTATAATGTGACTTTACCACAAAGAATTGTTAAATCAGGGATGATTATATATTTCATCAACCACAGGGACTATCAGTGGCTCTCTGGAGCCCTCAGTTGTTAGAATTCTGAGTTTAGTTAGGCCCGTGTGAAAATCAGGGATGTTTGCACAGCATAAGGGCTGGGGTATGTAAGGATATGATGCCGTATATTTGGCATCCTGAAGGAAGGTTGTTATAAAGAACAAAAGAACCCTGAGGAAAGGCTAAAGGTTGTATACTAAATCAGCATTATATAGGTGTGTTCATTAGCTTAAATTTTTTTTGTGGCATGAAGAGTTTCAAAATCTCGTAAGAGTGTCTAGGGCTTCCTGAACAGCAAAAGGCATCCTGAAGCAAGGAATGGCTTTAAAGGAGTCTGCAGATAAAGCTCACTGACGTCACAATTCTGCCTAAGGCAGCCTTGGTTTCAAGCAGTATTTCTTCTATTGTGCACTTGGTCTTCTGAAGGGAATGTGCAGTACTTTGAATCCACTCCCCAGCCCTACTCACAATAGCAGATTCACCTGCGGTACTCACCCTCTTTGGTCTTAACTAGTTTTTAGATAAGTGATAGATGTTTACATTAAAATATTTAATTTTCTAGATAGTTATAGATATGTACTGATTTTTACATAAATTTATGAAAGATGGAAAAAAGGAGCAGAGTAGGTGAGTTAAGCTTAGAATTTTTTCTTCTTATACTCTATATTAATGCATTAAGTTGAAGATATAAAGATCATAGACAGCTAGATTAGTTATTGACTATAAATTCTCAACAGAAATTTCTTTAACAAAGTCATACAGGGAAGTGAATCAAAGAGTAAATATTAATAAAGCCTTAGAAAATAGAGTCACATCCAATGTGCAGAAGAAAAGTGATCTACTGTCAAGCCTAAAACTTTACTGAAAAGTGGGACAGAGACAGAGAGAGAGGGAGGGAGTGGTACAAGAAAATGAAGACAAATGAGATAGGGAGAGAAAAAAGGGTAAGGGGAGAAGACTTGTGAAAACCACTGTATTGTGAAATTCTGATTCTTATATTCCACAAGTCAACAAAAGTAATAAGCATGCTTATTTATATCTTAATAATGATATATCTAAGTTCCATACAATTTAAACATATACTTTTGTCTAAACATTTCATTTCCCTGGTTAGGAAAAGCAGTTATTCTAAGAAGACTTCTGCTTGAACCACTGCACAAAATATGTGATGATCCTGTAAAGATGATGCAATTTCCCTTTTATTATCCTTAATTAGTTTTTGTCAATGTTGTACATTAATTACACTCTAGCATTTCAAGGTCTGTTTGCTTTTTGATTCAGAAAAATTAGGCTGTATTCTTTAGTTACGTAAAAAGCCTAGCATTTAATTAAGGCCTGTCTGGTCAGATTTATCAGCTGTGGACTGGAGCCTTGCCAACGCCTGTGTCACTCTGAGAGAGAAGAGGTCCTTCAGGAGGGCATATTTGCTCCTGGAGTGTGGTCATGGCCCAAACCACTGGGTTGTTTTTTCCCCTAAATTCTTTTTATTTCCTAATTTATTGTAACCTCACAATTTTTCCCTTTACCACAAACTTCCCAAAGTTCTATATCATTGCATATGTATTATTTTTACTTTGCTGGCTATCACTTTTTCCTCTTTCTTTAACTTGATAAAAACTCTTTTTTTCTCCCAATTTTGTGAGAAGATATAAAGGAAATAAAGCAAGATGCAAGAAAGCACAAGAGTGTTTCAATGCTCATCTCTAACAGATTAAACGTTCTGGTGAAAAGGTTCATGTGAAATTATTAAGACAGAACATCTCAATTTATAAATAAGTAAAAATATTTTAAAGAGACAATCCCCAATAATTCCTCATACAGTGCTTTTAAAAGTACCTCAGCTTGACCAACTGGTACGTTTTCATAGCTGTATAAATTATCCAGGTCTTCCAAGGCGGCATCATAAGATTCTGAGTCATAGCTGATGGGCTCTAAAGTTGGAGCAGGCACAGCAGCATCGAAGATGACAAGCCCCAGAACAAGTCTTGCTAATGCTTTCATTTTGCAAACTCTCCTAGTCATAAAATATTAAAATACATAAATATTTAATTGATAATAACTTATAAATAGTTGGCACTAATCAGGAATGATAGATAAATCAATGTTAACACTGAGGAATGCTAGCTGGTAGTTTTTTGTGCATGAATAATTTATAAACATAGACAAGAAATTGTATAGCTTCTGGTGACTATTGATAACAGATGTTCAAATTAATGCACCAACCTATCCACATTTTCATAGAAGATATGGTAATTACAGTGAAGTTGATTTTACTTTATAGAGAAACATGGGGAAAATGGGATGCAGAAAGATTGTGATATACTTATTCACAAAAGTTTCTACATTGCTAGATATTAAGATTGTTTCATCAGCTCTGGAATGTAGGGATGATGATGATGATGATGCTCGCTGTAACTGTCACACAGTTTACCGATGAGAAAACCAAAACAGAGTTGCTCATACACGAGGACTCATAACTGTTTCTTGTGCATTTAAGCCTAGGATCTTTACAGACAAAATAATTAAGACTTTTTTCTTTTTATTTCTTTGTTGCCTCTAGGTATTGTTAAAATATAGATCATTTAATATGCACATGCATTAATATTTCATGCATTATTTTTCAAAACTTGTTCTAAATTAAATGGAGAAAACAGAAAGTTATTTGTCTTTAGTTCTCAGTGGTGTATTTCAATTCTTAATAGCTATTTAAGGTGTAAACTCAGAATCAATAGGAATACATGTGTGACAGGCATTACTTGGCAAGACCCTTTAGAGGGGGGTTTGTACACATACAGCACCGAAGAAATCTTTGCTTTTGTAACTCTTTAATAAGCACAATCTTTATTTTCCATGATAACCATGTATTTTGGGATTTAATTAAGGTCTTACCATTTAATTATTGTAGTTCTATATGTACTCCTTTGAATACATTTTAGTTTCTAATAAAAAGCTCTCATGTTTAATTTCAAAGGTTTATATTGGGCCTATCAGAAATGTTACCCAGTGATTATTTATTGAGGAAGCAAATTATTTGTAGATTTCTTTTTATCAAAGATGTCTAATTTTAAAGGTTTTGCATTTTGGATACACTTCTTGGGTTTAATTTAAAAACAGTACCTACGGTGTGTGTGCCTTTGCACACATATAAAAGAGAATTCATGGTAAACATTGCTTACAAACTTGAATGCACTGGCAGACAAACTGACCTTCAGTTACTTGAAAGGAAGTCTTTATGAAGCAGGTTTAGGCAGAAGGATATGAAATTCCTCTGAGAATAAGAAGCAGTACAAGGGGCTCCTTTTTATCCCTTTCTATGTTTTCTTCAAATAAACTTTTTATTCACACTGGATAAACTAAGCCTCTGTTTTACCTGCCTTTGAAGAGATCTTTGCAGGATTGCAGATTTGGAACTGTTTAATGCAATTACTGACAATGTCTTACTTAATAACAGTGTGATTTGCAAATCTTCCAGAAGCCATCCATTCTCCCACTTTCAAGTGGGAAGTATTTAAAGTAGCCATTCCTAACCTAAATAAATATGTACTTTTCTTGTATATTTCTAGTAACTTGCATTGTTCAAAAATGCACTTGCTGGTTCCTTTTCTCTTTGTACTCCATATTTGATTATAAATGTCTCCATATTAGGGTCTACCTGCATTTGGCATAGCCCCTGAAGCTGCCAGCACTAATGTGGTCTACGTGAATCTCAGAAATATGAAGAACATATATCATGTTTAGTTAAAAAACTACATTTCTTCTTTCAAGTAATTTTATTAGTATTCAATGTAATATCATTGTTGAAATTTTGGAATTGTACACTTAACTCCATTTCAGGATATCTTGAAAATACATACTTATATAAAACTTTAAAATATATAGCTCAAAAAGACATTCTAAATGCATAATTCTAGGATGATCGGTATATTTTTTAAACATCTGAAATCTCATTTTCTTCTTTTGCATAATATTTCAGTCAATAATAATCAATAGTGTTTGTCTACACTTGCAAAGAATGTGGTCTGTCAGGGCACTTCATTTAAGAAATGTATTGGAAATTATTATAATTTTACTGGCACCTGTTGTGACTATTAAGATTGACTATTTTGCTGTATGTTATTAATTCCTAAGCTAATTCAGAATTTTGGATTTTCCAAGAATAACATAAATATAAACATAGGAAAACTAAACCCAAGTCTTTGAATCAAAGTTCACCATGAGATATTAAAGCAAGCTGAATTATTTTTAAAGGTTGTCACAGTAGAAAACAGGTCTCTAACCCAAGAAGAAAGCAAGTGTAAAAACTTACCTTTGGCTCTGACTTGCTGAAATGGCACGGAGTGACTGCGGACACAGAGCCAGTGGGGTTTGTCCCTGACCAATGGCTGTGAGTTCTGGTCGTGGGGGGTGGAATGTGTAACACTCAATTTTCTGTTTAGGAAAGCTAACCTTGAGAAATGCTTCTCAGTCTTTAAAAACCCCAAACTACTTTATAGTCACTCAAATTGTGCAGGAGAATCCAAATTACATCATCTATAAAGCTCTTGAAATTATGTTAAAGGAGTTAAAGTTGTCAATGTGTCACCTTAAAATTTTTAAATGAAAAAGTTGGCTTTAACATATCCCATCTATAATAATTTCACTGATTATTAAGTTAAAATGTATTCAGTGATACTATATATGGATATTTCATAAATATTCTGATAAGAAATACTTCTCCTAAACTTTGCATGTTTTAAATTGCTTTCTTCACTTAATGTTAACTGAAATTCAATAACTGTTGCAAAGCTTTCCCTGTTTAACGTTGAGTAAGTAATATATATATATATATTTATATATAATTATTTTGATTGCTTTGAATGCTTTGAGAGCAATGAAACAATGAACTTTTTACATTAATATTTTCCAAAAATTTATGTCCAGAAATAAATACAATCTGAGTGGGTTTTTTTTTTGGGGGGGGGTGTCTCCATTTCCTCTCTTTAATCTATCGGAGCCAAAGTAATCAAATTACATTAAAAAAAACCTTTCTTTTATAAAATAAGATTTATTTTAGGTTCTTGGAACACAACATTATTTGTGAAACAGTTTTATTACAGATATGAAGATAAAATATATTTGGATTAAATTTCCAGTCTTTGCTTCCTTTCACACTGCAAACATTCTAGAGAAGTCTGAAATGTGGATTTTGAATTCCAGCATGCAGTGCGTAAATCTAGGTGTCTGTGCATCAGGTGTCCCCTCTGTGACCAGAAGTGAATACTGTATTAAATTTTGAAAGCAGGTTTGGTCCTGGGCAAACTGATCAAGTGAAAACTCTCACTCTCCTTTCTGCTTCCCTCTCATCTTTTCTTCCCGAAAGCTCCTTTGCCCTTCTGTTCAGGGTACTCTCTGTCCTTATCCCCACCACCCATACCTGCTTCCAAATGATGTGTTCTCAGCGTGCATTATTTTCTTGGGACCAATTTTATCTATAACAGTAACAGTGATGCTAGGTACAGAATGAAGTCTACCAAGACTTCTCAAACAGGAGGGAAGCCGTCTTGGGGACATCTTCCTGGCATCTCACCACGTCATATAGGGGCGCTGCTTTCAGAAACATTTCTGGAAAAGGACATGTATCTGAGTTCCTTCTCTGGCCCTGTTTAGCAGCAATATCCCCCACTATGTGTTAGATGATTTTATAATTGTTAATTCTCTCAATACATTTTCAATCAGAGTGATTAATCACTATTCATAAATGGGTAAACTGACACTCATAAAATTATCCAGTCTCACGCATGACACAAAGAGGAAACCAAATCAGGTCATGTTTCCAGATGTTACTGAGCCCGTCTAAGGGCCACTAGTGAAGGTAAACAGGCAGCACTACCTGTCAGTTTCTTAGATACTAAGGCTATTTACCTGTTACTAGGTTTATATACAGACTCTATCAGATGCTTTAGAATAAAAATAGATGAATAGAATATCCATGAAAACAACTGGCATCTCTTCCCCTTCCTGCATTATTTAATATAGTACTCTGCACATTGTCAGAGAGGTAGATCTGCCTGGTCCCTTGCTTTCTGGAGGGCTCTGGCTGAACCTATAAGACTCTATATACAGAAATAACATTTTCACACTCTAGCTGAACCTGTAAGATTCTATTTCCAAAGAAAACATTCTCACAATCTCCTTTGAACTGTGGGTGTTTAAATGATGTCTTCCATAGGCTTTAGGATACTCTCTACTAATGCAGTTGTTTTGTGACAACTTAATAACTGAATTATTTACCTTATTGTAGATTGAAAGCATAAATGATTATTCCTGAGTTTTCTTCCAAATAAGTAAGCCTTTCATATTTCTTTATAACAATGGACAAAACTTAAAAACCACCTCTCTTGATCTTATTTGGACCTTCTCTGATATTTCAAAATCTATTTTGATATGTGGGAGCTCAAATTTGTAACAACCTCAAGAGGACCTAATCTCTGTTGAACAGTAAGGAAGGATTAGTTACCAGTTCCAGCCTTTTTTATCCCTGTAAATATCTTCTGGTTTCATGATAATTTTCTTAATAGTGAACTTGGTTATTGGATACCCTCGAGGGATCCGTTATTAAGACTAATTGCATTATTTAGTAAATGAGGCTTTGTGGCTTTATCCCTTTAAGCCCCCAGACATTTTAAAAAACCTTTGGCTACCACTCTTTACAAAATTAACTAAATACCATCTGCTTGCCCAAACAGAATTAACATTAAACAAAAATTGTCTTATCCTAATGATTGCTTTCTCTCCATTTTGTAGCAGTGGTGAGCAAAGAGAAGAGGCCACTGCCGCCTGAACTTCTTCCCAACCCCGAAAGGCCACATGTCTAAGAGCTGCAGGAAGAAATAAAACTTTGCCTAAGATGATTAGCAAGCTGCCTGTGAAGAATTTCCATGCTGCCTCAGGGACCTACTCATCAGGAGTCCAAAACTCAGGTCTTTCAGCATCACCAAAAACCCATATATACTGTATGGTCCACAACCTCCAATCTTATCCAACCTCTTCCTCCAGAATCTTTTAAGCCTTCTCTGTCCTTTGTCCTTAATTTCTTTTGGGAAAAAAAAAATGCCTTTCTTTCCTTTACTTTATAAGGATCTGGCTGTCTCCTGACAAAGGTTCTCTACTGCAGTCTGTTAATGTAGTGGATGTTCTTTCTTCTTCCCTCACGTAACTCAAAGGTGGAGGGATTTTTCTTGCTCTACATTTTCTCTTCCAAATTATTTCCTCTATTTATTCTTTCAAAAACTTCATCCATCCTGAAACACATCATATTTGGCTTAATTATCTACAACCATTTCTGTCTCATCAACAGCCTGGCTCTGTTGCTGGAGACTTTTTCTCCTGGCCATCTCATGCCCTCTGCTCACACCCCGGTCACCATCTCCGATGGTGCCAGTCTCCGCGCACATGGTCCATTTCTGGTGGTGACCTGGCAGTTGCCCTGTTTTTATGTAAAGGTACCACCTTCCAACCCACCCAGCATTATTGTCATTCCCATTAGTTTGTCATCACCAGATATGACAACCCTACAAGTGGGTTATTGTTATCATTTTTTTTAAATTTCATGATAACTTCATTTTATAGACCCCATCATTTTTCACTGTTCTTTAAATCTCCTGCCTTCAAACCTCTCCTTAACTTTGGATTTTATAGACCTTTACCATATTACTTCTTTTCAAGCACTTTCTGCTCTGTGTTTCCTTTCATAGTACCTAGAAAACACCCCAACTTTCACTGAACTCAATTTCTAACTCTCTCTTCTCCTGCATCTGAGCAGCCTGTATGTTGCTAATGAAATCATTTGCAATGATAACTGGTTTCACTTTAAATTCTTAAAAATAAGTTTCAACCCCAGGCAGCAGATCTACTACATTTTTCAGGTCAATTCCCTTCCCAGTGCTCTAAGATGCCTACAACACTTCCTCTGTTTTCAAAACTATATTCTTCTTCTCCCCACTGAAAGTCATCAGAGTGATGGTAGAAGTCATCAGAAAAACATTCAATGAACTTTCCACTGTCAAATCCACTTGCACTTGTATGCATCTTCTTTGTTTGCCCTTCCATGACCATGCAAGAAGTTTAAAGTCCCTAAATGATGTCTAGGATTGTATTCCCTTTCCTCTTCTCAAAGTCTATGGTGCTTCACCTCTCAAGTATCTCTCAGTTAGGTCATCAATTCTATGTGCAGACACATGTGCACTGGAAAAAGGTCACACGGGTTTTCTGTATAACATAGGTGAACTGAATGACAGTGAATAAAAATGATGGTTTCATAGCATCTTTGAGAGCACAAAAGTGTATTTAACGATTTGGTTCATCTTACAAATCCTCCAATTTTGACTTCTGATATTGTTTCATCTTTTAAAATAATAGTACTTGGGCTCCCCATTTTCATCCCCTCACTACCTCATTTCTATATCTTCCTTTTCAGAAAAAAATCCCAAACAAATAATATGTCTTGGCTGTTTCTTTTTGACCTATTCCCATTTGTTCTTTATTTCACTGAAGTTTGGGCTATGTACGGGTAGTTTTCTGGCTTTGTCTTAATTGTTGTCCTAGCAGACTATCTTGGATTCAGTGTGATCTTTCTCTTACCTCATTGGCTATAAGCTTTCTCAATGTTTTTGTCAATCTCCTCTCCTGCTACCCAGCCTCTAAATTTTGGAGTGCCTTAAGTTTTAGTCTAATTTTGAATTTTCCTCTGTTTATTCTTTCTGCTTTGGTAATCTCATCTCTTTCAATGCAAAAATTACAATGAAGTTAAGAATAATTTTTAATAATAACTAACAATTTGAATACTCACTATGTGTCTGGCATTGTTTATTATCCGCACTTTTGGGAGAGGAAACTAAAGTCCAAGGAGGTTAAGTGACTTCAGCTAGTAAGAGGCACAGCCAAAATCAAAACTGAAGCCATCTGGTAGCAGAGCCCAAGTTCTCAACCACAACACCAAACCATCATCTGATGTATGTGTTCCAGATTTATCTCTCCAGCTCTGTACACTCTAACCTGCCGATTCTTATATGCAGTTAACTACTTAGAACTTGGCATCTTCACTTACACATGTAAGTGGGAAAATCGCAATATGCCTGAAATAATGGCCTTTGACCCAACCCTATAGTTTGTTCTTCCATTCTTTGCATTTTGTTAAGTGGTGTCATTTCTCTAGTTGGCTCAGCCCAAAACCTTGAAATTGTTGAAGTAATTTTTCATTTCCCTAATGTTTTTCCTCCACCTCATCTATCAAAATAAGTTAGTTCTGCTTGAATTATATTTTATTACACCATTCTCCATCACTTGAACTAGTAAAAATAGCATATTACAGGGTCTCCTAGCTCTTTCATGCCTCTTTTATTCTCTCTCTGAACACCAGAAGTCATTTAAACTGTTGATACTAAAATTGCACATTTTTTTTTTCATTGAAAACATCCAGTAATTTCATATCTGTCTTTGAACAGAATTCAGACTTCTAAGCCATGTCCCAGCAAGCTGCCTGTCGGCCAGAGCATGCCTACTTCTTCAGTCCGGGACCAGGGCCCTCTCCCTCAGTTACGGTGCTACAGTCATGTGCCTGACCTTTCTGGTTTTGAATCACAGCAAGTCATTGGTTTTTCAAAGCATTGCCCTTAACGTTATTGCCCCCTTGTTTTGGAATGGCTGGCTCATTTTTTAAATTGTTCAAATTTCTGAGTCAATATCACCTCAAAGTGGTTTTCCCTCCCCTATCCCTACCAGGTTAGACTTTCTTCCTTCCTATTACAGTCCAATGCCTCACCACATTTCTTTCTTTCATGGAACTTGCCATAATTTCTTGTTATATATTTCTTCTTATATATGTCTCTTCTTGGTGAATGTAAACTGCATGATGCATAAACATTACTGGCCATATTCACAGTTGCATTCTCAGCATCTAAAAGAATCTTTGGGTCCTGACCAGGTGACTCAGTTGTTTAGAGCATCATCTTATGCACCAAAAGATTGCAGGTTCAATTCCTGGTCAGGGCACATACCTAGATTGTGGATTCAGTCTCTAGTCAGGCTGTGTCCAGGAGGAAACCCATCAATGTTTCTCTCTCACATCTGTGTTTCTGTCTCTATCTCTCCCTTCCTCCCTCTCTAAAATCAGTAATAATTAATATCTTTGGGTGAGAATTTTAAAAATAATGAAATAAAATAGTCCTTGGCCCACAATTTGTGCAATTTTTTTTACATAATTGAATCAGTTAATGATTTATGATATGAATCCAATGCACACCAATTCAAAGTTATAAGTACTTAATAAATTATTATTTGTTTGGGTTATTCTAAGATACATAGGATTACTTATACTTGTAATAGCTGGTTCTTGGTTAACCTGCTAAATTAATTCTTTTTTCATTTATTTTTTTCTGTCCTAGCTACTGTTAATGTGTCCAGTGACACTTTTCAAGCCATTGCCCATAGGCCTCTCATTGCAAGGTTTTACGTTTATTTGTTGCTGAGGCTTTCTTGTGTCCTGTACAAAGATGGATACAGACTTTGATGAGAATCTGAGAGTTTCACACCATTTGTGACTTCTTCCAGATGAATGTACAGACAAACAAATATCAAACTGACTTAGAAAAGGGGGAATTAATTGGCCCAAGTAACCAAAAGTACCCATTTCTCTCTTCCCAGAGAACTTCCTTTTGGGTGATGCCATCCTCAATGGGCCTCCACAAAGAGGAGGTGGCAGCAGTTGCTCCATACCTAACACGGGTTCACTTTAGAATCTAGAGGGTAATTCTTCCTTATAGAAACCCAGGAAAATAGTTCCCTTTATGTCATTAATTCTGATTGAAGCACATGTTCCTCACTCAAAAAAGATAAGGGGATTGGGAGAATTTCGTGTCTATTTGGCTGCATCTTCACCTCTTTCAGGTGAGGCGGCTCAAACACTCGCTCTTCGGTTACTCTTTTCCTGACCACTACATCTAAAAACGGACTGACTTCTTCCTGATAGTTGTGACTGTATGACATCATTGTAGAAAACTTTAGTTTATTTATTTCTTCTGCCAGAATGTTATCTCCATGAAAATATGGTTTGTCTGTTTGCTTCATTGATGCGTTTTTAGTCCTTAGCACATAGTAAGCATGTGATAAATCTTTGTTGAATAAGTTAACAGACTGACTTAGACCTTAGGCCAAATGTCCACAATGGACTGAAAAGTAGTAGAGAGAGGTTCCCAGAAAGACTAGTAAAATAATAGAGAGGGATCATGGGCAGTAAAGGTCCTTGACTTCAGTGCCTGGACTTTCAGAAAACTATTTTGGCTAAGCTGAAGGTTCTTTTATCGAGTTTCAGATTCTTAGCGATCTTCTAAATAAATCAAATATAAGCTATCAACAAATAATTGATAAACAACAGGTCATGGAAGAATCATTAAATTTCTCCTTTAAGTGTAGCTTATTTGTACACTTTGCTTTCCACATCATTTTCACATTACCCATAATTAAGCAATAATAATTAAAATAACACTTATAGACACATTAATGCTTATTTTATCATTGCAATGTAGACTCTAAATTGTTACTTTTAACATGACCTTTTTATGTTGTATTCTTTTAATCCTTACCACAGGATATATTTACTGATTTCAGAGAGAAAGGGAGAAAGGGAAAGAGAGAGAGAGAGAAGCATCAATATGAGAGTGAAACATGGATGGGTTACCTCCCATATGTGACTCAATTGGGGCTTGAACTCACAACCTATGTATGCGCCCTGACTGAGGATCAAACCCATAACCTTTTGCTGTAGAGGATGATGCTCCAACCAACTAAACAAACTGGCCACGTCTTTATGTTGTACGTTTATTTTTTAATTTATTTTGTATTATTTTTTGTCTTTATTTAAGGACACGCTTACTGATTTTAGAGACACGGGAAGGGATGTAGAGAGAAACATCAATTGGTTGCCTCTCATAAGTTCTCTGACCAGGGACAGAACCCACAATCTAGGTATGTGCCCCAACAGGGAATCTACCCTGTGACCTTTTGATCTATAGGATGATGCTTCAGTGAACTGAGACACAACAGCCAGACCATGTTGCACTTTTGAAAAAAGCTTATCATATTGGTAGAAATTATACTTCTTTACCTTTGTAAAAATTTAAGGACTACAATTGTTTTGATGAAAAGGAAAAACAATTACCCAAATGCTCATCACCCAAAAGGTTCCTGCATGTCTATACATAAAAAAGAGATGATATAGATACATGGAAATAATATTTGAAAGTATGATAATATGGTATATTTTATTTATAATGTTTAACTCTAGATATATTTAATGTGAGAAAAATTTACTGAACTTTAGGTGAAGGAATTAATGAAAGTCATATTTCATCACAAAATATTAGTTCAAAATTATCCAATGAAAGATTACTAATTGTGAAAGACATTGAGTCAAATCAATTTAAAACATTTCAAATTTATCTGTCCTTATTTATATTTGCATTTCTCCATACTTTTTAATCTTGTTATCTTTTTACTTTGTAGAGATGAACAGCTTTTCATTTTATCTGAATGTATAATTTATTTACTTTAGTAAAATATGTGAGGTTCAAATGTCCCCTGCAGTTTTATTTACATATAATCACACATTTAATCTTCACAACAACCTTATGAAGTAGTTACTATCGGGTTGAGCAAAAGTCTGTATGATTTTTCCATATAATAAAAGACACATTCTTCATTTTCACCAATAACTTTATCAATTTGTATATTTTGAGTATGTTGGCTATCTTCCACCTCTTATAATGTTGACTGCTCTCAATTTAATATCTCGGTTTGACCACTATCAACTTCAACGGGTCTACCCAACCATGGAGCATCCTCCAGTGAGAAATCTCCAGCACACAACTTCGCAAACCATTTTTGTCACGTTCAGTCAGTCACAGCACCTTCTCCATACATTGCACAAATCTTTTGTGTGTGTGTGTTTCAATTGCAGTTTTTATCTTTCTTGAAAAAATAAAGTATAATATGCTGAAAACGTTGCACCTTTTCCTCCATCTTCAATATTATAATTGTTACATGAAAATTCACCGAATTTGGAATTTTTTTTTGTGCACACTGATAAGACAGCTGTCGCCATACAGTCTAACAAAATTGTTTCTAAAGAAGGTAAAGACAACTAAGTGCTACTAGAGCCATTTTATGGAAAAAACAAAAACAAAAAAAACTTTTTGGCAAACCCAGTGTTATTAATTTAACCAAGATTTTACACCTACAAAGTGTTAGAACTGAAATTATATCATAAAGGTTTGGGTTCACACCATTCTCTTTGTCTCATTACACAATTATGTTGCTACTGATGTTTGACTTTAGATATATACACAGTGGTATTTAATACTAATGATCCATTCTTTTCCAACATCTGCCTTATTTTTTGGATGTACAATTATGATACAACTCTCTTTTTTGTGTGTTCTCATTGCTAAATTCCCCCACAAAATCACATATGTGTTGTATCCCTGCATGTTTGCACAGTTGAAAACATCTGTGAACTTTTTACTCTAAAGACAAATAGTTTTATAGGATATTCTTGGGTCACATTTTCTTAGGACATTGAGACATTGCTTCATTTTTTTTTTTTTTTTTCTGGCTCTGAAGGTTACAGTGAAAAGTCTGAAGCCACTCTGATTATTTTCCACAACTTAGGTCACCTGCTTTTCCTTGCTAGAGGCTTGTAAGTTGTTTTCTAGACCTTGAGAAATTGATAGCATCACCAAATGATGACTTGGCTTTTATGAGTCTGTATCAATCTTTCCTGGAGAGGAAGGTGCATTTTTCACCTGCAGGTTAATTGCTATTCTTAATGTCAGCACAAATCTTTTGTAGTTATTTTTATTATTTTCTTAATCCTGTTTTGTTTTTAATAAAAGTTTTGAAATGTGTCCAAAGCAAATTAACAAAAGTCTGCTGTCCATGGGAAGCTAGTGTATAAGAGCCTTATCTGACCGAAAGGAAGGGCAATTCCAGCCCCCTCTAGCCTTTCTGTCTCACAAAAGGAAAATTTATAAAAGGGAGGGGGAAAGCTAAAAAATGCTTCTGAAGAGCACATTCCATGAACTTCAGTCCACTAAAAATCTAAGATTTAATCATGAGAATGTAGAATGCTTGCCCCCTCCAGCACCTTAACACCAGAGCAACAGGACTTCAATATGAAAACAACAGGTTATGACTGAGAGAGCTTCAAAGCACAGACTCTACTTATGAAGGAGTTCTTAGGAAGACCCAAAGACAACATGAAGCAGGTGTTCTAACATGAAAAATAGAGAAAACTGAAGCTTCTGGCACCTTCAGCTTTGGCAAACATTAAACCCGCCCTACTCCTAGGAAGCTTAACACTAAAGAACTAATCATTTTAGTGTCTGTTTCCAACTACATTATACCCAGATTTCAATTAAAAATTAGAAAGTGTACTAAAAGTCAATAAAAACACAGTCTGAAAAGACAAAACAAGCATCAGAGCATTACTCAGATATGATATATTTTGGAATTATAAGATAAAGATGCTTAAAAATTATGCTTAATATATTAAGGATGCTAATGAAAAAAGTAGACAACTTGCAAGAAAAGATAGGCAATGTAGGCAGAGATATAGAAACTCTAAGAAAGAATCAAAATAATATAGAAATCAAAGACACTGTAATAGCAATGAAGAGTGCCTTTGATGGATGTAGCCAAGATGAGTGTCAGTGAGCCTGATGACATGTCCATATGAACTTACATAAGTGAAATGTGGAATAAAAAAAAAGTTTAAAGAAAGAATATTCAAGAATTGTGAGATAATTACAAGAGGTGCATTTTATGTGTAATGGAAACACTGGAAAGAGAAGAAAGACAGAAAGGAACAGAATAAATGTTTGAAGTAATAACAGAATTTTCCAAAATCACTGATGGACAGCAAATTACACATCCAGGAAAATTAGAGAACACCAGGCAAGATAGACTCCAAAAATCTACCTTACATATGTCATTTGCAAACTTGAGAAAACCAAAAGCGAAGACAAAATCTGAAAAGAATTCTTACAGGATAGACGAAACTTCCTTTTGAAGGAACAAAAATAAGAATTATACTGGACTTCTTGTCAGAAACCATGCAAGCAACAAAACTGTAGAGTGAGGTATTTAAGGTATTGGAAAAAAACAAATCCTAGAATTATGTATACCATTGAAGGTATGTGTTAAAATGAAGACAAAATAAAGACTTTCTGACAAGCAAGGAAACTTTGTTGCCAGTAGATATGCCTTGCAGATATGTTAAAAGAAATTCTTCAGAGAGAAGGAGAATGATTTAAATAGGTCAGAAACTTGAATCCACACAATGAAAGGAAAAGCAAAAGAAAAGGGATAAATGAAGATAAAATATAATCTTTCTTCCTCTTATTCTTAATTTATTTAATAGGTAATGGTTTATTCAAAATGATAATAGCAACAATGTGTTAGATATTCACATTAACTAATAGAGCACAATATAGTACATGGACCAGTAAAATTAATGATAGTAATCCTATAAGAACGAGAGGGAGGATTTGGGAATATTCTGTAGCAGTTTTATTTGTAATCACCAAAACCTGGAAGCAATTAAGATATCCTTCAAAGGTGAACTTGTAGGGTATATTGAAGGATACTTGAAGGATAAACATGTAGGGTATATTCATACAATGGAGCATTATTCATAAATTAAAAAAACCCTAAGCTATCAAGCTATAGAAAGATTTGAAGAACAATTGAATATGTATTGTTAAATGAAAGAAGACAATCTTAAAAGTCTGCACATTATATTATTCCAACTATATGACGTTCTGGAGAAGACAAAAGCATAGAGACAGTAAGAGATCAGTGGTGGTCAGGTCTTTAGAAGGGGCTGGTAGAGGTCTACAGGTGAAGCACAGGGGACATTCAGGACAGAAAAACTACCTGTGACACTGTAATGACAAATACATGCCATTACACATTTGTCAAAACTCACAGAAAGAACAGCACAAATTGTAAGTTTTGACATAAACTGTGGACTTTAGTTAATAATAATGTGTGGCAGACCCTTCTGCATGGTGTAGACCCAGCTCCCACTCGGAGATGCACAAAACCCACGCCCACAGATAGGTTCTTTCATTGGTAATCAGATTTGCAATATACTTAGGCTGTTTTGAGACTTCCTCTTTGCCTAAAAACCCCCTCACCATGCAAGTACTTTGCAGAGGCCAAGTGTAACTGACTGCCTATTCATTTGCTAATATCCTTCTTCTGTGATGTAATGAGGGGCATTGGCTCCTTTGTTGTAACCAGGATAGTGAGGAGATGCACCTGGGAATGTAAGGAGATATTATTAGAATAAAGGCCTGTCATGGTGGAGGCTGAGGCTTTAGCTCCTCTTGAGAGAAAAGCTAGTCTGTTGTCCTATTCCTCCACCAGACTCGGTAGTCTGTGTGTATGTTTTAATTCATCCATAATGATGCAGACACTGATGGCCGGTGTCCGCATCAATAATGTATTAATATTAGTCCATTAATTAGAACAACTGTTCCACACTAATATAAGATATTAAGAAATGAAATATGTCCAAGGAGGGGAGGGTAATATGCAAGTCTGTATATTGTCTACCCAATTTTTCTGTAAATCTAAAACTACTCTAAAAAATATTCAGTCTTTTCATTTCACACTAATAAAAAATGTTAATATATTTCTTGACTTCAGAGTTTGACTATTTTGTAAATGTATGTACTGTATCCTGAGCACTGTACTTGGGGCATATGCCTTTGTGGAATTCTTCTGATTGAGTGAAAACCTAGAAAATATTTAGTATCATTCTAGAATAAGGATAGATGATTTTTAAGTGGTAACTATTATTATGGGTACTACTAGAGCTACAGTTACTACTTCCAATCATGGATGAGTTTCTCCATTCATCTTCAGGGATAACCCACACACTGTGTATATTATATACATATGTGAGAAATTCTGAAAAATATTCGCTAAAGGAAAACATTTGAAATCAAAAGAGGCTTTTATCAGAGCAGGAACTGTATCGCACAGTACATCTGTGGTGTTCATAGTACAGAATGTTTTCTGAATTTTAATTTTATAATCTACACATTCATATAAATGCTAGTAGTTTTAATACTTTGCTCCCAAGTTTTCTAACTGATGTTTGTCAATTCAGTTGTAATTAATATCTAGTCTTCTCTTGGCTGAAGTTACTTTATGTTGTCTAACTTGGTTAAATAACTTGTTCTGAGTTGAATAAGTTAATTCATGTATGTGTTTACAAGATGATATGTTTTTCATCTTGGCTTTCACAGCTGGTGTAGGTGAATAAGCTTTTTGCTCTAAGCTTGATACTGATCCCAAAACATCATCCAACCTTCACTCTTTCTATGCCTCACCTCTTCATTTGATTCTGGAGTTTGCCACTTGACACAGCATTCAATACAGCTTTTAGAAGTCGTTGCTAAGATTTTTCTTTCCTTGTCATATGAGTGTCCCCAGTTATAGTTATTTTTAGATTTTAGTTTTTTAAGTATATGTTTGCCAAAATCATTAACAAATAGATAATAAAAAAGGAAACAAATATACTAAAGCACGAGAGCTAAAATGGAATATTAGTAAGCTTATTAATAATTGATGAACTATTTGTAGAACAACTATATAGTGTATTGGGTATTATGGACACTGCACCTAGAATTTAATTCTGTTTAGTCTTTTTCTTACAATTTAGAACACCCAGTAAATATCTCAGAGAATCAGAAAGACTTCTCTTGTCATGACAAAACAGAAGATCTGTTCATGACAACCAGGAAACTTTTCCATTTAAAGGACTATAGATTTTCCCCTGGCTGGTGTGGTTCAGAGGATTGGGCATCAGACTGCAAACCAAAAGGTCGTTGGGTCAATTTCCAGTTAGGACGCATGCGTAGGTTGTTGGCCACATCCCCAGTAGGGGGCATGTGAGAGGCAACCACGCATTGAAGCTTCTCTCCCTCTCTTTTCCCCTCCTTTTCCCTGTCTAAAAATAAACAAATAAAATATTTTTAAAAAGAATTTTTATAAAAGGACTATAGGATTTTATATTTCTACTTAATAATGCCCTGGATCTGATTTTTTTTTTTAAATATTTGCAGTGCATCATTCTATACAGTTGCTATTAAAGATATTATCCAATAACATTGTTATCTGCAATAAAGCCAAGATAGTTTGCGTTTATTTACTATTGAATTTAATTTAAAAAGACTGGAATTCTATAGGAGCAAAAATTATGTTTTAATTTTTCCTCATTTGGAGTACCACAACTTGGCTCTGTCCTTAGAATAAAAAAGGGCTACAACCAAAGTTTCTTAAAGAAAATATGACTTCAAAATTTATATGGTATGGCCCTTCAGGGCATTTAGTTTTCTTGAGCCTAATAAGTATAGAAATACATAAGATCCACTTAAAATGCAAGAAGAACACCTGGGTCATTGTTTTCTTGTGTGTTCAATGTGTTTCTTGAAACAGTACTTGGTACTGGCGATCATTCAATACATTCTGTGGTGCCGCCCTTGAGCTAGTACCACTTACTGAGCACTTGGTTCTGTGAAGCAACGCTCTAACCACTCATGGGTGACAATCGTTCAGTTTTCCTAACTTTTATTGTACTCAAGATTTCATAACAGTCCTTCCTTCATTAAGGATGTCTTTATTCAGTCCTGATATGCCAGTCACTCATGTGTATTAAGGAATAAAAATTAATAAACATGATAAATTTCAAAGATGGAGAGATTGGCAGAAGATGGCAGAGAGACTATGGTACCGACTCTTCCCTCCATGTGTATCTGTGTCCTGCTCTGTGTAAGGCACGGTCATGGATGCCTGAACACACACACATATGGACACTGGACTGGGCTTTAATAATGTTTATCGATATGTTGAAATTACAGGTGATACCATTTTTCTTTGATACTATCTCCATTTTTCAAAATTATTGTTCCTTAAGTTAAAAAAGTGTTATCTGTCCAGTCATTACCAGCTTTGGGTAAAATATCTGTTGAATTATGCTACTTGGAAAAGACAAAGTTCTTTAAATCAATTTTTCTGATTATAATTTATTATAGTATTTTCATCAAATTAGTCAGAACTGGCAATTATTATTTTAGCAATATTATTGATTAATAGATCAATAGGAAATGTGATGTTTTACTTTTCTGTTTGATTTAGTGGGTAATTATATCTCTCAATTGCTGGCAGTATTGCTAGATTTAACAAGTAAAAATACAGCACAACCAGTGAAATTTGAATTTCAAATAAATGACAGTTTTAAAATATGTCTCATGCAGTATTTGGGATATATTTATACTAAAAAAGGTTAGTCATTGTTTCCATAAAATCAAGCCTGATTAGTTCAGAACTTGAGCAGGAAATAAAGGAAGAGTGGATCTCTTCATCATCAAAGTCCAAGTCCTTACAAGTTTCCTCAAAGAACCCTTGAATCTCTAAAATGGCAAGGAATTGAGAACAAGAGAGGAGAGGGATAGGATTATCCAGGGAAAAGGGGAAGGGTTTAGAGCAACAAGTATGAAAGACACATGGACAAAAGCTGGTGGGGCGGGGGGGGGGCGTGGAAATGGGAGGGAGTTGGGGAGGGCTGGGGTGGTGGGCTGGGATGGGAGTAGAAGACAGAAAACTGTATACGAACAATTAAAATAAAATTTAAAATAAATAAATAAATAAATAAAATGGCAAGGAATTTAAGGTTGTCTAGGAAAGTAAAATATACAATACTTAAATACCTCTCATGGGGTATTCCAGTGACATTCCATTGAAGGAAATGGAATCTAACTCAATGGACTAGAATTGGGACCCTGTGTGTAGAGACTGGGGCAGTGGGAGTGGGCCAGGTGAAGTATATTTATCCTTTGAAATCTGAGGTGATATCCTTGAAGTTGCCTGAAATCTTAAAGGCATATGCAGTTTCAAGGCAGAGTGGGAGCCCAGGATTTCTGAAACTAAGCATGTAGAAAATTGGGGGATTTACAACAGCCACAGTGAGTCAGCATGTAACATAAGCATCTGTCACCTATGTGTTCCTTTACAGCAGCCTATCTTAAGCAAGTTTGTGGCCAGCACCTTGCCATAATTGTTAGCTGTCCACATGATCTAAGTGAGGGTATGTGTGGGTACCCCATCCCTCAGTCAGGAGTCTCCAAAGAAACAGAGCCAATACTCCCATAGAGATTTCTTTTAAGAAATTGACTCACAGCATTGTGAGGGCTGACAAGTCCAGAACTCTTAAGGCAGACGGCAAACCGGAAATTCAAGCAGTAGATGATATAGCAGGAAGGCAAGCTGGATACTTAGGCAGGATTTCTACATTAGATTCCTGAGGCAAAATTTCTTTTTTCCTTGGAAACCTCAGTTTTCTCTCTAAAGGCCTTCAAACGATTAGGAGAGACTCATCCACATTTTCAAGGGTAATTTCTTTTATACACCTTAAGTCAACTGATTATAAACATTAATCACATTTATAAAATACCTTCACAGAAATATCTAGACTAGTGCTTGCCAGACTAACTGGATACCACAACCTAGCCAAGTGGACATATAACATTAATACACCCATTTATGACTGATACTCATTTAAAGGTTTTAAAGCATTTCATTTCTCACACAGGGTGGAGAGCTTTGGCTTTGGAGTTAGAGGGTCTGAGTTCAGCAGTTGTTGGCTATGTAACCCTGAAAAACTCATTTAATCTCTCTTTACCTCAGATTATTGTTCTGTGAAACAGAAAAAATAACACACTTATAGAATTAACTTGAAGATTGTATAATTAAGGATATATTGCATGTAAACATGTATTAGCATGATTTTTAATGCACAAGAAGCTTTGAAAATAGTTCTTTTTGTTTGCATTAATAGTTACTATTATTATTCTATAATTTGCAATCAATTTTATTAGGATCAATGCCACTCTTTCAGTTGTTTAGCCAGTTATCTAAAGAACGCGGACACTCTGCCTTGACAACTGTCTTCCCGGTAGATTTTCAAGGGAGCTCTGCATATAAGGAACATCAAAAAGTAAGAAATTAAGTACATCTTTATTATTAACTGGTCTTCCTGAGTCTTTAAGGCAGATCTGTTTGGTACCTCTTTAGTAAACCAAGCTGTTATCCTGAATGGTGACTGTTCAGATAAATAATTCATCTTTTCAGGGGAAAGGAAAGGAGAGAGGTGCAGAAGAAAATGTAAGAGAAGTTTCAAATGAACATCATTAACAGACATATCTGAGAGCAGGTCTCATCCAGGTAAAGAGAACCTGTGCCTGAAGGTAAAACAGACAAAGAAAAAACAAAAACCTCATATGTCTATGAGGACAGCAGTATGGCAATTACCAGAGGGAAAGGGGGGTGAAGGAGGTAGAAGAGGATAAAGGAGGGATAAATGGGGACAGAAGGAGACTTGACTTGGGGTGATGAACACAGTGCAATATACAGACAATGTACTGTAGAACTGTATACCTGAAACCTATATAATTGTATTAACCAATGTCACCCCAATAAATTCAATGAAAATTTTTAAACAAACAAAAAGAAACATATTCAAAATTCAATTCATTTCAGCCTACCTTTCTCAAGCCTGCCACTCCCTTTAAAAAGAAACTGAATCCAATTAAAACAAACACAACACTTCCCAGTTTCCTCCAGGTCCACAGCAGGGAGCAGCCTCAAGAGCCCATGTGAGTTCCCATTCCCTGGGCTGGGGGTAGTAGATAAACCAAAGCAGGGACGGGGATTCAGCAGGAACTTTAAGACAAAGGAGCCTTGGGAAAAGACTTCCTGGGAAAGTAGGAGATTGGACTCATTGCAATTTGAACAATTAAGAAAAGTTGACATGGTTGGTAGTCCCAGGCTGGTGTGGCCTAGTAATGTCTTATTTAAATTTATGCATCAATGCAGTATTTTCCAAACTTCCATTGTTTCTAGACCACTTGAATGAATTTTATCTTATCTATATAAACCCATTTATTACTTAATATTTTATTAAATCAAATGCAATTCATTTCCTTTAAAAGTTTAGCCTCATCCTAACTCATGATTTCATGATATCATGAGCACTGTTTAATGTTGTGTGTATGTGTATCACATTAAAAAATAAATTTTAAAACTGCCTGTGCAAACTGCTAAAATCTGTATCTCATAAACCAATTGAAAATGTATCATGTTTTCAGGAAATATTAGCTTTATGTAGGTGAAAATATAGGTTTTAAACATGTATTTCCTAAACTACAATTGTTTCAACAGATGTTCATCAATGATTTCACCCACTGGAACAATGCTATGCTCTGTGGATGCAGAAATAATTGCGGTGGCCAAAAAACCTACTTTCATCGAATTTACTTTCAAGTGAGAGTGACAGACAAAAAGAAAAACAATAAATAAAATTTTAAATAATGATGTGTGTTATAAAGAAAATGAAACAGGATAAGAGGGGGAAAGTTTACCGCAAGGGTTGTCAAGGAACATGTATAAAGAACAAATGTACAGAGAGACAAAGGGGGGATAGGATTGAGGGTGGGAGATGGGGGTGGCTGGGGTGGCGGGAGTGGTGGGGTGAAGATGGAGACAACTGCAATTGAACAACAATAAGAAATTTTTAAAAAGTTCACGGCAACGGTAAGATTTTATTTTAATATAGCTGAGTATAATCAGTATCCTCCTCTTCTTCTTGGCAATAGTCCAGATACAATAAGAAAGCTAAGAAATTGAAATATAAAGTCTACTATAAAATAAAATAAATAAATAAGTGAAATGTTGAGTGTATCAGCAAGCAACCCTGAATTGCCCAGATAGTGACCACCAACAAACAGGGATCTAAAGAAAGGATCCTAGAGGTTGCAGCACTCAATTAAAAACATTAACATTGCTTATTGTAGTATGTAGTGCAATCCTGAGATCCCAAAGCAACAGCTTCTTGTTTGCAAAAATGACAGCAGAGCATCTGGTGTGATGGGGATAGTTTCCCCAGACTGGGAGGAAGGGAAGATGGAGAAGGATGGGTAGGATTCATACAGACAACCTACACTGCAGGTTAGTCCAAAGAGAGATGCAGGGCACCTCATCATTTTGCATCGTCTGCCAATTACTAGCCTCAAAGTTTTGGGATAAGGAAAAGCTAATAAACTTCTCTCACACACCAACCTAGAGAATAAAAACATTTCTACCAGCCTGGAATATAACACTAGTCCATCTTTCAGGAAAACCTCCTTCAAATAATTGGGCAAGAAAAACAAATCATTTTATTCAAACACAAGTTATCAAAATGGAACCAGCAACTATATAATTTTGAAATATGCTAAACAAATTCCAGGGTATATATTCTAATCCCTAGAGTAATACTTAAAAATATAACAAGAAAGGATGTACAAGTAAATATATGTTAAAATAGAATTCAAAAACACACCCAAATAATAAAATAAATAAATAAATAAAAGAGGATAAAAAACAGAACAAATGGAAAACAAGTAGTAAATTAATAGACCTAAAATTTATAAACATTAATAATTGCATTACATGTTAGTGAACTAGGCAAAGCAAAGAATATAAAAATAGATATAAAAAAGAAAAGGATACTATATAATAATTAAAAGGAATGCACTGTTGATATACCTACAATCTGGAAGAATCTCAAAAACCCTATTCTAAATGAGAGAACCTTTATACAAAGAACATATATGCTATATTTTTTATACAAATTCTAGAGTAAGCAAAAGAATTCATAATAAAAAATCATTATAGGTTTATTTTTCTATAGGAGGATGAGGTCAAGAGTTGACTTTCTGGACTAACATTGATATTCAGTATCTTGGTAAGAATTTGTTACAGGTGTATGTATTTGTTAAAACTCAACAAATGTATGCTAAAAGTTTGTATATTTTATTATAGGTAAATTAGATATTTAAGGAAAATAACTAAATAAGTAATGAACTCTAGAAAATTACATATTTAGGAAGAGGTTTACTGATATCTACAATTTATTTTGAGAAATGTCAACTAATAAATGGATGGTGAATGGTTAGAATTATTTACACATGATAAGTATATCACAATTAAAATAGATTAGGATGTTAATTATGAAATCATGGTGTTGAGTATGACTGTTCAATGTAAAATTTTTCAACTATTCAGCATACCTGAAAATTTTATTATAAAGATTAGAAATACAGTTGAGCCAACATAGATCTATTAAAAGATAACATTTTGATATATTGATGAATCTATCAATTACATTTCTATGAATGAAATCAATAGCATAAAAAAAGACACATATTAGTAAGGTATAACAGACTTGAACAGCACACTTGCAAGGGCTCCAGGGCCCACTTTCTGAAGAGTGTAAGGCTGCTATTAACTGAATAGCTTTTGTGAGCTGCACATCAGTAATGCTTCTATATCTATGGCCTGTTAGGACAAAGAGATGGAAACCCATCCTTTGCCATGTTGTCCAAGGAGCAGACAGAGATGAAGAGAAACATGCAAAGCATTTCTTAAAATATCTAAAAAAACCCATGGCAGTGGTGTTTTCCTTCCTGTTGAGAGCCTGATAGAGAACTGAGGAAATGCCATTCAAGCCCTAAATTTTGCTCTGCAGTTGGAGAACATGTTAAGCAAGGTTCTTATTTGGGAAGAGTGAAACTGATCTCTTGGATGCTCTGGGACAGTTCCTGGATAAACAGATGAAGAACGTAGAATATTTGGAATACCAAATTGCCATTCAGAAGGAAATAGATGAGCTGGTCCAGCAGGAAGGCCTGTTGAAAAGCCTGCTGAGGCATTCTGTGAAGAGACTTACTTCTGAAGGCAGCACAGCAAGTCTTCCCATTGTCAGAGGCCCCAAAGTCAGGTGCTTAAAAGCCTTATCTTCTCGGTCGACCTGAAGATTGCTTTCCTTTTATCTAGTACCCTAATTCCCATGCTGTGCATGAAAATACGTCCTTTTTACATTGCACACACACATGTATGCCTGTATACACACACACACAGACAGATGAAATATTGCCTATAGATTTTAGCTCTTTAGACACTTCTGGCCTTTGCCTGCTCTGGTTTAGTTCATATTGTATTAGTTCATATCATTAGTTTAAAGATACAGAAGCCAGTTCAGAACTAAAAAAGTAAAATATTGGACACAGTAAGAAATCACTCAACATTTTATGTATTTAATCATCATAGGTGACTAGTATTCCAGCTTCTGGATACAACAAATTCTTCAAACAAAGATTCATTGTTCTCTGACACATAATTGAAATTACAAAAACTCAAATCACTGAGCAGTTTAGATTTTTGCAAATCATTATAACAGGACAGGACACAGATCTGGAATGTTTGAGTGCGGGGTGTAAAACAGCCCCCCAAGCCAGTCATCACCAGCATTTATTCTGATCTTTCAGTCCTAATCAAAATAAAATCCACTGACCTTGTTTGTTCACTGTTGATCAAATCATTAGTGTAATATAAGTTACCTATGAAATGATAACTTCGTATTTCATAGGGAGAGTGCATATTCACTTTTTATTGAAACAAACAATACAAATTTAAAATAATGAAAATGAATAAAAAATAACAGAAAGGACCAAGAAAATAAAAATTTGGTATTTGAAAAGCTCAAAAAACGTATAAAACTCTTACAAATTTGTTCATACAAGGAATGATAAAACAAATTACACATTCCGTAGTCATTAAAAATTAAATGAAGATATTGTAAGAAAATTTATGACAAATTTTGTACATATTCTTTGTCATTTATTGAGCTTAATATCTTACTATATGTGGTTATACAGTTTTTGTAGTTTTGCTGCTTGATTTTTTAAAGCTTTTATTACATTTTTCCTATTGCCAGTTGTCCCCAACCTCCTGCAATCACCACACTGCTGTCCATGTCCAAGAGTGCTTTTTCTTTCTTGCTCAGTCCCTCTACCCCTTAACCTCCCTCCCAGAGCTGTCAGCTGGCTCTCTATGTATGAGTCTGTCTCTATTTTGCTTGTGAGTTCAATTTGTTCATTAGATTCTACATATGATGAAATCCTGTTCATTGCAGCATTATTAACAATTGTGGTTATAATTGTGGTTATGTTAAAATTATTAACAAGGTGTGGTTATACTTTCATTAAAAAAAATGTTTAATAAACAGCCCTGACCAGTGTGGCTCAGTTGATTGGACATTGTCCCACAGAGTGAAAGGTCGCCTGTTTGATTCCTGGTCAGAACACATGCCCGGGGTGCAAGTTCCGTCCCTGATGGGGGCATGTGCAATAGGCAAACAATTTTTGTTTCTCTTTCACACTGGTTTCTCACCCTTTCTTTCTCCCTCCCTTTTCCTCTCTCTAAACATAAATAGAATCTTTAACAAAAAAAATTTCAAGAAAAATCAAGTAATCCTCTGATAAAGTGATAATAACTAAAATACTGAATACTAATTTTGTACCAACAATTGTTCTAAGTGATTAAAATACATTATATTATCTAATTCTCACAACATTGTACAAGGTAAGTGACTTTATTATTTTCATTTTTTAAATGAGATAACTTGTTATACAGAATTTAAATAATTTCCTCTACTTAACACTGGAGCAGAAATATAAGTGTCCAAGGAAGATAACAGGAAAGGGGAAACAATTTGGCAGAGCTCAGGAAAATTGAAAATAAATTAAAAATAGCATATAAATAAAGACATGGTGAAAGCAACACAAGGCAAAACAAAATAGATAACACTAAATAATAGAAAGGGACAGAGAGAAATGTGAAAAATAAGCATTAATGTAACAAAACCAAGGAAATACATGGAGTCCCTGTAAACAACATTATGAATGATAAATGCAGCAAAAAATTATGTCAGTTAAACATATTACATTATAATACATGTAACAAAGGTTTTTCCAGCAAGTGATGGTCACAAAAATAACTTCCTACATCTAACTTTCTGCCCATAATACAAGCAAAAAAACATAGAAGCAACCAGTGGACATAGTGCCTATAGCAATAAGGAAACATACTCCAAAATCTTCTGCAGTCTTCATCATTTCATTGGATATACTTATTGAATGAATAAATATAATCCTGTTTCTGTTTGTGTGTGTTTAATAGGGTTTTGCTATACCAAACAAAGTTGTTACTCTGTACAGAAAGAAAGAATAGATATCGGGCATGGATCCAACATTGCCTCAGTGGATAAATTAATGACTGAACTTAGCAGCAAGGCTATCTCAGGTGACATTGGTAAAATACAGTTTCAGTGACATAGAAAAAGCAGCAGGTAAACTACAGGAACTGGAGGTAAAGAGATGTGAAGTGGAAAAAGAGTGTGAGGAAAAATTTTAATCTAAAAGAAAGAGTGAAGTTTGGAGCACAGAATGAACTGTAAATACTACACAAATATACAGACCTGCAACTATTAATTTTTATTAATTTTCTTTATTTTACAAAATTTTGAACTAAATTTTAAATATAGATTTATGTACATATATTTCTAAGTATCAATGTGAATAAAAATACAAATGATTATATGTACAGGCATTCATGATTGAAGTTGTAAGATATCATAGTCCTTAAATTGTAAAATTAGAGGAAGAGTCTCATGAAAGGACTGCATAAAATAAAAATCATGGTTTAGCTGGAAACCAATTTACCACAAATGTTACATTTGAGAACTCCAGTACTGCATTAGCCACTGCCCTACCTGTGGACTCAGAAGAATGCAGTATATTCTGGAGTCACTTTTTATTTCTCACTTGTGGCAGCCTAGATGAGTACTTTGCAAATATTATACCTGAGAAACCAAATAATGAATTTGGCACTACTGTTATTGCTTTAAAAAGCTTGTGCTGAACACAGCAAAGTTAAAAACACTGTGGAGGAAAATTTGTAGTAATGGTTTGATTCTTCTGTTGGTATTTGTCAATGGAGGTAACAATTGAGGAATATTTCAAACATGTGCAGTTGGATTGGGAAAAAGAGTAAACTTTTTGTGAACTTTATGAAAAAAAGTGTGTTTACACAAGTGTCTGTGATAAATGGATGGGTCCAACCATTATCTCTTATAATGAGGAATACCAGGAATTTTTAGTTGAGGAAAAAGAATTTCCTTTTATTTTTACTGAGAAATCTTTAGAGTTATTTAAAACTTACATATTTACATTTTAAAGTTAAATCTCTTCCTAGATTAAGATATAGAAAGAAAGAAAATGTTCACTTTTTCTGTTTTGTGTTTTACTTTCAGAACAAAATATTTCTTTTTATAAGCTTGCTATTTAAATTGTATATGCCCCAATTATTTTACTGAAAATACCTAAATATATGAAGCATAATTAATTATGCCCAGTTGCTATCCTATTTTACATTAAAATCAGACAATTATGTATGGTGTTCTTTCTCCTTATTTATATTTTCTATGAATTTTTTTCTTGACACATTTTGCTTCGAATACTAAAATATAAAGGTATCAAAATATTCAGAATTTAAACACATACTGGGATTTAGCACAGGTAATAATATAGACATCATTCTGGATAAAATTTTTTCTATCCCTTTCCATGTCTAAATCATAGCTATTGCATAAACGTTTTCTTTGGCTTCAATGAAGATCTTAACTTCTGGGATTGTTTAATTTTATGGAATAAATCATAGTCAATCTAGGGCTTCAAGTAGTTCCTTTATAAGAGACAATTTTGCCTCTTAGTTCACCTAAATTATCAACTTAATAAAACACAGCATATGCTAGCATATTTACAAAAATGTAAATATTTTATAATATTGGTTATTGTAGCAAGAGTGAAGGCATATTTATGAAATATTGGATGGAAATTAAGAGAATTATCATAAATCATGGAGTTTATAAGAAAAATGTAACCAACTGACTTTCTTCATCTGAAATAATAGATATTCAACTACAACAATTATGGTATCTCTCAAGGCCACAAACACTTCTAAGGAAAAACAATTCTACTCTGAGTTCTTTTCGCAGGATCTAGTTTTATGCAGTGAACTATCACATGGAAGCACCTGTGACTAGATTGACTAAATGCTGCACCCCAAAAAGTTTATCCATGCCAAACTGTGGGGATACCCAGTGGATACTGCCCTGAATGGACACATAACCATTGTCAAAAATCTGAACTTGGAACTATAGAGCATGCTGGCCTTCTTTGTTTTTATGTTCAATAATATTTTCCACATTTCTTCTAGGACTGTAATAATCTTACCCAACAGAAAACTACTAGAAGTGGTTCAGAAGAGGCTAACAATGTTCCTGCCTCCAATATCATGGGTATGACAAAAAGATTGGTTTAGAAATGGACAAGTAAGGTAAGTTATGCCAATTAAAGTCAATCCATGTGGACATTATATTGGAGTTATTGGAATATATACGTTCAACTGGGACATAGGATGACATGATGTAGCTCTAGGACTGGGAGTGTCAATATGGCTGGCAGAACAGTGAGGTCTGAGATAGAGATAAATAGAGATGGAGAGAAAAAAGAGCAACATTATTTGAGCACCTGTATCGACTATTGCTGAATTCAATGGGGAACCTTTACTTATTAGTTTTATACAACCAATAAATTATGTTTTATGATATGGGTAAATCTATTAGATTAATAGAAATCTTGGATTTCTATTAATCATAATAAAAAATATCCCAATAAATATAGAGGAAGTGTATGCATAGGCAAAGAAATCAGAAACATAAGAGCAACAGAGGACATTCATAGGTAAGAGGAAAGCATGAGCCATCACAAGGAAACCAAAGTTATGAGGGAGAAAATGCAATGAGGAAATGGATTGGATTGGGAAAAAGAATGAAAAGCAGATCTTTGGAAGTTTGTAAAATGCTTTACAGGCAGGTCACTACTGAATCCCCTAGATGCGGTTAGAATCCAGAGCCAGTCTTTATGACACTGGGTAGTGCTATGGTTGGCATTGTTCCCCAGACTGGTTGCCTCCCTGAGTGTCATCCTTCCTTACATTCTCTTGTGTCCTTATAACAAACAGCCTGCCCCCATTTGGTAATAATAAAATAATTTAAATAATTCTGTTTCACTTGCATCCACAGAGAATTTGTCTTCAACAGAACTAGATAAATTCTTTTTTGTGAGAACTATGAAATATGTAATTATAATATATACTATAGTAACAGCACAAAGGATGAGAATAAATGGAACTAAACTCTTTAAATTTTAAAGTTTAAAATATAAATGTAGAGTTTAGCACATTCTATACTTCTCACTGTCCCCTTTGCTCTGACTCTGCTTAAGCTGTACCACTGCCTTTCTTCATACCCTGGAAAACATCATGCAACACTCAAGATTCCAGTCAAGTGATTCCATCTGAGGCAACTTCTCAAGAATGTTCATAGCTGAAAAGTGTTCTGCCTTCATTAATAGCAATTTTAGTATTACTCCATTTTATTGTAAATACTCTGTGTGATAATCCTCTGCCAGGCCCTGAAGAGCAGATGCTGTTTTGTTCTTTGTATCTGCCTTAGCTCTTACCAATGTATCTACTCCCTGTTAGACATTTAAATGTTTGTTGAGTGAAGAAATGATAAGTGAATGAAGAAATGACTGATTAAAGGAATGCATTATTGAATAACAGAGAATTCAGCAAGAGGAAAGAACTTATGTGAAAAAGAAGTGTGGACATACTAAGTCTGTGCCACTAAACTAGAAACCAGGTAAAAATGTTACAAGAGCTGTGAAATGTACATTTGGATTATAAGCAAAAGGCAGGATTTGAAGGTATAGCTACAAATAATAGATGAGACTCTAATCACAATGTAGAAAAATAAAATGCTAAAAAAGGAAAAACTCACAGAAATCTCTTAGGAGGTAACATTTTTTGTGCACTTATTACATGTTTGCTAACCTCTAGCAGTTTAAGACTTTTATCCAAACATTATGCATTCATTCTGTAGAAAAGATTTGGACTATATAAACTATGGTTCATGGAAAAATGTTTTAATATATGACAGAAGGCTTATTGGTTGACTAAAATTACACTGACTCCTTGTTTTCCTAAGTTAACATCCTACTGTTTAAAATGGAACGTTCTTGCTGCATAAGTTCTTTATCTTCTGTTTTTCATGATTAACATCTGGTATTAATAATGCGGTAGTTTAGGAAACAATTTTAATCATAAAGATTTCTTGAGGATTTGGTTTGTTTGGGATTCTGACTTTATTACTTACACATGGTGTCATTCCCTTTAAATTCAACACTGAACACTGACTAGCTTTTTTTCAAGACTTGAAGTAATCCTGTTTGCACTACATAGACTATGATGAAAATTTGTGTGGGTTGTGCCCAATTATTTTAACAGATAATTTGATTTCTTTCCTGGAGAGATTTTATTTTAGCTATGTGGATTTATTCACTTTACAGATGGCTTTCTGACATTAGAAAGGCACTCTATTTTCTCTTTAATGGAAAACCATAAATGTTAGCATTGAGTTCTTAGGTTCTAACAAAGAAAAGAACAAAGTTATTGTAAAAATTAATAAAAGTGTATTTAAACAAAGATTCTTAGACTTAGAGCTGGGAAAACAATTTCATCGATAATTCAAGCTCATTATCTCCCAAGTGACAAAACTCTAAGGTCCAGAAGGAGAGACTAACTCATTTTATCATCAACCAGTGGCAAAGCCAAGATAAGATAAAACCCAGATCTTCTGGTCCAATTCTGTGCTTCTTCTATCACCAGGACAAATTTGCAATACTCCCACAAGCACATATCTTTAACATGACTTTTTAAAACTATCACAGCATCTCCAATTCCTCATGACGCAATCATGTTCAGTTACCAGGTTCACTGTGGTGAAAAACTGAATTGGTAAGAATGGGAGCAATTATTTAAAAACCCCTGTTTTGTCACCCTCACTGGTAACTTAAAGATGTCTTCTTCATAGTCTCTTGAGTCCCCGTAGTGCTTGACTGCCAGTTGCCCACTATGGTTATTGCTCATTAACACATCCTTTATTGACTTTCCTACCTCAGTTCCCACTAAATTATTTCCCTTTTCCCCCCAATTATAACCAAATTCTTCTCTCAGAAGGATTTGCTTTAGGGATAACTGAAATGAGGACAGAGGGAGATTGGGATGCTTACAGCCGTTCCAGTCTACAAAAAAATGGGACATAGAAAAAGGGCTTGGCAATGGCCTTTGGGATAGTCAACCAGCCACTTCTGCTATAGAAACCACTATTGAGCTCATTTAACAAAATGAAAAATTAAAGTCTAGATTTGCTGTAGCTACTGAAATCATACACGAAGTCAGTGGTATGACTGACAAATACAATCTGTTATTTACTTGCCCCGAAGTCCAGGGTGTAAAAACATGGTGCCTGTGGCTGGAGTAAACCAGAAATAGAAGAGGACTGAACTTGGCCTTAGTTGATTCTGTAGACTCTTTCCTCTTCTTTCCAGACTGAGAAATAACAGCTTTGATTTTTGATTTACTAAAAATTTTACTGATTTGTTTGTATAGTTGAAATTTCTACTATTGACTACTTAATGTGTATTAGATACTGTGTACTCATAATGATATCAATATATAGTTAGTAATTTACATTTGGTGCTTAAAAATAGCAACCATTTGTTTTGCTACATGTATTTTTCTTCTTCATCTCAGCCATAAGCTAGGTGACTAGGTTATCCTTTCTCAGACAATGAGCTAATTGATTACAGAAAACTGTTTCTACCAGGACCTAGGACTACAATAGAACTCCTAATTCTAATTTCTGATTTTTAACAAAATCTCATAGGCATAGCGTAATATTTTTGACACGTTATTTTCTACTCAAGTAGGACTTATGAGTTTCTTTGCTACCACTGGCATGTTGGCTATTTTTTATTTTTTCACAAAATACTTGTTGCAAGAAGCATGAGTAAAGGCTAACTTTTTCTTAGAAAAGAATATTAGTGGTGTCTGGATCTTTGTTGATTTTCAATGATACTGTTAGATGTCACAGCAGAAATTTATACTATCACTCCTTGGGGGGAAAAGCGGGGTGGGGAGAAAGAACAAAAAAAGAAAGACACTGCAGAGTGGTTACTTTTTGCAAAAGAGTTTTATATGCTTGGAATCACACAACTTTTGATGAATGATATTGTGTAATATGTACCATCTGGATTAAAATATTTATCATTTAGTAAAGTAGATAAAGAATATTTGGCCATTTTTACAATGTGTTCATAGAATAAGCAATCTTTTGATTTAACAGAAGATACAGAGAAAACTTTTTTTGCCATTTTTCCTTCTATGCATGAAATATAAAAAATTAAATGTAAAACTAGTTTTCTTGTGAACTTTTCCTTTGGGTTTGCCAATAAAGCGATGATATAATTATTTCCAGATTTGCATTGGTTTGATGCTGGGGTATGGGTATATGTCTATATACATGCTAAATAAGCTATCATTTTGGAATGCTTTTTCTCTTTTACCATTGTACACAATTTAAATTTAGTAGAAGTATGACATACTTTTTGCATAAAGTCCCTGAACTAATTATGTTGTATTTAATTATGGGGTGGATGGTATACACTTATATAGCATCTGTAAAGATCATTTCAAGTGGGTGTAGACTTATTTTCTTGCGAAGATGTTTAAAATCATGATTCCATTTCAGAAAGATAACTTAGAATATTAATTGATTGCCATCAGCCTTCTTAGTCACAGCTGTTTCTTTTATAAACACAGAAGCTTTGATGTGGTGATTCTCATTTTATTCTGTTGAGATCTTTCCCCACACATTTGGAATTATAATTGAGGACCAAATTAATTCTGTCAGATAGCTTAGAAATTCTTGAACCATTTGGCCATTTAGAATTGCTGATAAATAACATTGAACATTCATTATTTATAAAGTTTATTTGCTTAGATTTTGAAAGTAAAAAACTCTCCTTTTTCAGAGCAATAAACTGGTTTTAGATAACACTTCACTAATTACTTTTATTTCTGTCAGAAATTATATATGTTTATTTAAGGACTGGTTATTTGGTAGGTGTTATATTTAGTTGAAAGGGTTGAATTTAGTAGTGGTTGGTGTGTTTTCTTTTTTCTGGGCTTTCCTGCTTGTATACATTTTATTTTATTATTATTATTTTTTATTGTTGTTCAAGTACAGTTGTCTGCCTTCGCCCCCCACCACTTTTCCCCACCCCATACTTACCTCCTTCCCCTGATTCCACCCTCTTTGGTTTTGTCCATGCATCCTTTATAGTTGTTCCTGAAATCCCTTCCCCCCATTATCCCCTCCCACCTCCCATTTGGTTGTTGTCAGTTTTTTCTTAATTTCAATGTCTATGGTTATATTGTGCTGGCTTGTTTGTTTCGTTGATTAGGTTCCACTTATAGGTGAGATCATATTTTATTTGTCTTTCACCACCTGGCTTATTTCACTTAGCATAATGCTCTCCAGTTCCATCCGTGCTGTTGAGAAGGGTAGAAGCTCCTTTCTTTCTGCTGCATAGAATTCCATTATGTAAATGTACCATAGGTTTTTTTTATTCATTCATTTGCTGATGGGCACTTAGGTTGCTTCCAGCACTTGGCTATTGTAAATTCTGCTGCTATGAACATTGGGGTGCATAGGATCTTTTGGATTGGTGTTTCAGGGTTCTTTTGGTATAGTTCCAGCAGTAGAATTGCCGGGTCAAAAGGCAGCTCCATTTTCAGTTTTCCGAGGAAATTCCATACTTTTATACTTTTTAAAAGAACCAATTGCATAAATCTTGTCACTATAGCCACTCATGCAATCAGGTTTGCTCCTAAGCAATAAATAAATAAATAAATATTAAAATAAAATAAAAATAAAAGTACCTAGCAGATATGCCTGTGTGTATTACTGAATAGTAATGGTTAGTCTGACAAAATGTGGGGAAAATACTCATATTATTTATTAACATATATCTTTACCAGGTACTGAATAAAATACTTAAGAAGTTAAGAAAAGGAAACACTAAATTTTCAGATGACTACTGTTATGGCTTCTATTGTGTGTCCCAAAATTTACATGTTGAAGCCCCAATCCCCAGGATCTCAGAATGGACCGTATTTGGAAATAAGATCTTCTAAGAGGTGATCAAGTTAAAATTAAGGTTTTTAAAAGAGTGAATCCTTATCAAATCTGACTGGTGTGTATAAGGATAAATTTGAACTTACTGAGTGACACCAGAACCACATGAAAACACAGAGAAAAGGTAGCCACCTGCAAACCCAAAGAGAGGCTTCAGGAGAAACCAATCCTGACAACACCTTGGACTTAAGCTTCTAGCCTCCAGAACATGAGAAAATAAATTTTTGTTGCCTGAGCTACATCGTCTGTGATGTTCTGTTAAGGCAGCCCTGACAAACAAATTACACTTACCAATCATAGAAATATATAGAAGTTGATATTTTAAAGAGATGCACATTTAACAATACATTTGGAAAAAGGGTATAAGGTATATATAAGGGTATGACCAGGTATAAGTTGTTTGGAGTTCCATATATTTGAAGAAAAAAGAGGGGGAAAGTACAAAGTAATTTTAATACTTAACTGAAAAACAAAAACAAAATCTTGTATTAAGGGGAAATGGAATTCTACTAATACCAGGCATAGGGGAAGGGAAATTGTATGGAGAGGAGGTGTAGAGGAGTAGATGGGTTACTACCAGTGGGACATTTGAGCAAACTTGCTTGTATAGACCAAATGTAGCACAGTGATTTCACTAAGAGCATACACAATAATGTTCACTGTGGGGCACTGACCACCCAAAGTGAAATGAGTACCTGCTCTACACTTGCAAGCTGAAATGCAGTCAAAGATCATTCAGATTTAGTCACCTCAGTCAAGTGATAAAGGGGACCAGGCATAATTCCCTTCCCTTTGGCTGTAGCTCCTTTCCAACTCTACAACTCTTCACCTTTAAATCACCATTTCTTGACACTTTGCCACACACTTCTTCCCACTGCTACAATTTGTTTCCCTTTCCCAGGACTCCTGTACACACTACAGGTAGCAGACCTCAAACAGCTACCTGACATTAAATCTTTAGTGGGATAACAATAGACACAAAAGATGCTATCTAAGCATATGTGTTTCACATTGAAATTATTGTGTAGAATTTTAAAAAGGACTAAATCCATTTCAGCAAAAAGAATTGAGGAGGAGGTCAACAGTGGATGGCAAATTTCAACATATCTTTGGACTAGAGTGGAAAAAAAGGTGTAGATGTATTGACCAGTGAATCAGAGTTATGGTTCAATATCAGCTAGGGAATGGATACAGAAAGTGAGGGTCCTGTCACTTATTGCAACTCAGGAAATAAACAATATTTATATACTTGTTATACCCCAAGATGTCTTTTTATATTTCACATTTTAGAATCTAGTATATAGGCAATGCACAGCAAACATATGTTTAAGAAATTATAAACTTGAGCAACTTTGACCATGAAATTAAAGGTTTATCTGACAGGAGATGATATGATGGCAAAGAAAAGGGGAGCATATTCATAACCATGGTCCACATAGAGTAAAGTTGAGATGGTCTTATAGAGTTGTTGAAAATAGAAAGTGTAAGTTTTTAAATTCATGTTTGTTAGTTAAAAAATACAAATATGATAGTTATCAAAATATAGAAAGAGGGGTATAGACAGGATGAGTAAATGATCTATGACAGAGTTAATATAGGTTGCTGGAAGTTGATAAATTGAGATAAAAACATGTTATTAGAAATATAGAATAACTACAAAAAATAAATGAGTAAATGTTTATAGTATTGTTTCTAGGAGATTGGCCTGGGGTGGGAAAGGGGGGCAGAGAATCATTGTTTTCACCGGAGGTTTTTGTTTTATTGAATAGGTTGCACTTATAAGTGAGATCATGTGGCATTTGTCTGTCACCACCTGACTTATTTCACTTAGCATAATGCTCTCCAGTTCCATCCATGCTGTTGAGATGGGTAGAAGCTCCTTCTTTCTGCTGCTTAGTATTCCATTGTGTAAATGTGCCATAGCTTTTTATTCACTCATGTACCATTGGGCACTTAGCAATTATAAATTGTGCTGCCATGAACATTGAGGTGCATAGATTCTTTTGAATTGCTGTTTTAGGATTCTTAGGGTATAGTCCCAGCAGTGAAATTACCAGGTCAAAAGGCAGTTCCATTTTTACTTTTTTGAGGAAATTCCATATTGTTTTCCAGTATAGCTGCCCCAGTCTGCAATCCCACCAATGGTGCACTAGGGTTCCCTTTTCTCCACAACCTCTCCAGCACTTGTTGTTCGTTTATTTGTTTACGATGGCCATTTTGACTGGTGTGAGGTGGTATCTCATTGTGGTTTTAATTTGCACCTCTCTGATGGCTAGTGATGCTGAGCACCCTTTCATAGGTCTCTGGACCATCTTTATGTCCTCCTTGGAGAAGTGTCTGTTTAGGTCTTTTGCTCATTTTCTTTTACTGGACTTTTTGTCTTCCTGATGTGGAGTCATGTGAGTTCTTCGTGTATTTTGGACATCAAAGCCTTGTCCGAGGTATCATTGGCAAATACATTTTCCCATATGGTTAGTTCCCTTTTCATTTTGCTGACGTTTTCTTTAGCAATACAGAAGCTTTTTAATTTGATGTGGTCCCATTTGTTTATTCATTCCTTTACATTCTTTGCTCTAGGGGACATATCAGTGAAAATATTGCTTCATGAGATATCTGAGATTTTCCTGCCTGCATTCTCCTCTAGGGCTTTTATTTTGTTGTGGCTTACATTCAAATTTTTTATCTACCTTGAGTTTATTTATTTTTTACATTTTTAAAAAAGATTTTTAGAGAGAGGGGAAGGGAGGGAAAGAAACATCAATGTGTGGTTGCCTTTTGCATGCCCCTTACTCGGGACCTGGCCTGCAACCCAGGCATGTGCCTTGACTGTGAATCAAACTGGCAACTCTTTGGTTCACAGGCCCACGCTCAATCTACTGAGCTACACCAGCCATGGCCACCTTGAGTTTATTTTTCTGTATGGTGTAAGTTGATGGTTGAGTTTCATTTTTTTGTATGTAGCTGTCCAGATCTCACAATACCATTTGTTGAAGAGGATACCTTTACTCCATTTCATGCTCCTGCCCCCTTTGTCGACTGTTTTGGATGTGAGGGCAATGTGGCGATGACATCTGTCACCCCATTGATTGCTAGGGTTTATTCAACTGATCTGGCTGGCTAACCAGATGTCCCTCCCTCCCTCACCAATCCATGTGCATCCCTCCCAAATAGGTTGTCCTATTTGACTGTGCACTCAGTCAAATAGAACAACTTTCCCAACCAGAGGAGAGGACTGGTCTTCATTCAGGGTATAGGAGCAGCTGCATTCCCCTGCTAGAACTTCCAAATGACCTCTCAATGCTTTTACTACTATATCTCACCATCCTCGATTTTAGTACATCAGTAACTACTAAGTCACCCAACTCACTTTTTGCCTCTTTCCTCCTAACTATATAAAGGATGCTGTTTATCATCTAATTTTGCTAATATTGTATAGACAACATGTCTGTTTACTTTTCTGGAGACAGCTTTCCCAGTCTACTTCCCCAGTAACTAACAGCTTTGTTAAGTCCATTTTCATGCAAGAAGAGGCCAGAAAATGAAATACATGGCAGGGCTCCTGCCCTGCTGGAAACAGACGCTGGCACAAGTACATACACTATGGGCCGCTTCTCCAATGGGTTTTGCAAAAGCCATTCCTGCTAGTCATTTTGCTGTTGTGATCTTTTTCCAGGACAATTTTAACTTGTCTTCAGAAATCTTTAAGAACTGAAAATGTGTCTTTACACTTGCATTTTGTTTCCTCAGCTGAATGTCGTCACAAAGAGAGATTTTTTCCAGAGGTGGAACAATAAACTAAAACTTTAAGATAATACTCCTGTGATTTTTCAAATTATGTGTTCTACTGCTTAACAGTTTTGAATTCTACCATGTGATTATATACCATTTTCCAACTTTTCTTGGCACAAAAATATCCTGAGCAAATTATTTCTGAGATTGCCTCATGTAAAAAGAACAAAAATTTTCTACAGTTTTTCATAAGTAGGACATTTACTTCATATTTAAACTGGTATTTTAATAATCACTTGTTAATAATCATCTAGGTTTAGTATCTAGGATAATTTTGTTAAATTTTTCAACTATGATGGCATATGGCTCACAAGCAGGTGTATAACAGTGTAGCCAAGTGCAAAAGCTCTTAAGGCAGACCACCTGCCAGGTCTGCATCCTCCGTTTGTCAATTAACAGCTACACGACACTGAACGTACTACTTAAATTATTTGTATTGTTCAAAAATTTTGTCATTTTTGTTGAATCTTCTCTCCAGACTGCTAAAATAAATGATAAGCACTTACACCTAAGATTATTATTTTTTACTTGACATTTTTGCTAAATTATAGTTCCTTGACCTGTTTGACCTTGGTGATATTCACTTCTACTTTATTTTGCCAGTTGCTTCTTAAGACCACATCCAGAATCTTCTCATTTCTCAACATGGGGCTACTTAAGATATTTTAAACTGTGCTGCCCCAGGCTAAGCTCATTCTTTTCCTTGCAGGTTAGGTGTATTCTAGTTGCCCTCAAACCTGTACTTCACCCCATGGAGTCTTCTATCTTTTTCTCCCAATTTATCTGTCCTCTCCTGATTTTCACTTTTATTATTTTTCACTGGTTTACTGGTCTCACTCTGTCACTCTCAAATTTACTTGCCTGTTTACCTTTCCCTTGCTTAAAACATTTCTCTCAGTTCTTTATTTACAATATGGCCTGGTATAGAGAAAATTTGCGCAATTGTATATATTGACGTTCCTCCTAATAATGCCTACCAGTTATCGGGTACTTCAATGTGTCAAGTGATAAGAATTGCACATCTGTTCTTTCTCCAATCCTCATAGCAAATGTGTAAGAGTGTTGCTATTGCTTTTTATTTTGTGGATGAGGATCCAATGCTTAGAAAAGTTAAGATCAAAAGTTTGTAAATAGAACAGACTGGATTGGGAATAATTTTTCTCTCCAAAGCACGAGATCCTAATCACTGTACCATGCAATTACCTTACCGATATGTGTGGCTTCAAATGCACTATTTCATTATGTTTTGTACTTGTTTTTTTCTTCTTACTTTCTCTTCTTGCCTTCTTTTGAAATTAGTAAATACTTTTTGTCATTCTATTTTTTCTTTGTATTAGTTTTCCAGTTATACACTCTTTGCCTATAATTAAAACAATCTATTACAGAGTTCTGAGCACCAGAGTCCATCTTTGTTTTTAGTATTATCATTCATTATCATTCAATGATTACCCACTATCATTGAATACTGGCTTTTGTTTGATTTCTGCTCTTTTTTTTTATTGGTTTTAGAGAAAGGAAGGGGGAGAGAGAGAAAGAGACAGAGAAACATCAATTTGTATTTCCACTTATTTACATATTCATTGGTTGATGCTTGCATGTGCTCTAACTGGGGATCGAACCTGCAACCTTGATGTATCAGGACGGTGCTCTAACCAAAAGAGATACTCAGCCAGGGCCTTTTGTTCTTTTTTTCCCTTGCATATGAATTACATTTCTGATAGTTACATGGGGCAGTCATGGATAATGCTATTTTGTTTTGTGTTTTAGTTATAGCCATTAAAGTGAGAAATTGAACATTTATTAAAATCCCATAACTTCAAAAATGGCTTGAACTTGTCATGACCTATACAACATCAGGAAGTGAACAGAAGATTATTTGTAAATTTTAGATAATTTATATTAAACTTCATAAATACATATTTAAAAACATTCTTATGGAATGCTCATTCTATATGCTCATTCTATTCTTCATAGTGTTGTTTGTCAATAGTTTGAATTATTTCTTGACATCCTCCTAGTCCATCTCCTGTCCCTGACTCAGTCTAACTCATGGGACTATGAATATTTAAATGCAAAATTCTTCCAAAATTATTTAAAAATATTAACAAAATAAAAAAATGCAGGCATTTTTTATATAAATCTATAGAGACCTCTCCTTTTAACTATAGTCTTTATTCAACAATTTACATGAAGTCTCTTATTGAATGAATCAAAACAATTCCAAATAACCATGTCTAGAAACAAACTCATGATTTGCTTATCTAAATGTTCTTTCAGAAAATATATTGCCATTTATTTAGTTATTCAAGCAGAATCTTAACACCCTCCTTGCTCTCACTCCCATCTTTCCAACCACCAAATCTTGACAGCTGTATCAATTCTCTATTGGCCCACTTCTCTCCATTTCTACCACTATCATCAGCATCTTTACCTCCAAACTACCTTAGCTTTTTCTAATATGTAAAACTAAAACCTAATTGAGCTCCTTACATCTATTCTCCTCCAAAAGTTTTTCCTCATTGTGCCAATAAGAAGCTTTTGTGTAAATGCATATATATGGTGTATATCTAATATATATTAAGATCTATACCCAGAAAGCTATATCTATATGACAAACAAACACACAGTAATAACAATAAACACTTATTTAGCACTTACTATGTGTCAGGTAGTGTTTAAAGCACTTTACAGATTCTAAACCTTTTAATTCTGACCATTATGTCGGTGCTATTGCTGGTTTCCATTTTATAGATTAGAAGAAACCAAGACACAAAGAATTTAAAGATTCAGCCCAGGACCACACAACAGTGAAGCTGGGCTTTGAACTCAGCAGTTTAGCCTCAGTATTAATGTTCCTTACTACTATGTGATATTACCTCTCAGTTAACAGAATCTCTTCTGATTCGAAGTACTTCTGTTAGTTTCATATTGTTCCTAGGGACCACAACATCTTTAAACACTACTTGGGATATTCTTCTACCCTACACTTTGTGAAATTATTCTCATCTTTTTGATTTTCCTTTTTATTGAATTAATTTGGTTTCAAAAATTATACAGGGTTCAGGTGCACAATTCATAGAGTTTAATAGTGTACAGCACATCATTTGTACACTAGTTTGTGTTCACCACTCCAGTCAAGTTTCTGTCTGTCACCATTTATCCCCCCTCCTTTACATTTCATTAATAATCATTTTTAAGAGAATCCCCCTGTTAATCAGTGCTTTATTTTTAAATTTTTAACAGCTCCACTGAAGTGTAATTGTGCAAAACACTGCAAATACTTAATGTATACATTTCACCACAGTCAGGGTAATAAACATCACCTCTGAAAGCTTCCTGTGCCACTTGGGGCTGTTTTTTTGTTTGTTCATTTCTGTTTATTTATTTATTTATTTATTTATTTGTGTGTGAACAATGACCTTGGCATCTACCCTATTAAAGAATTTCTGGTGAACAATACAGGGGTGTTATAGACACAGTGCTACAAGCAGATATCTGAAAGCTCATCATGTATTAGTACTTCATACTCATTGAATAGCAATTCCCCATTACTGATGCCTGCCAGCACTGGTAAACACCCATCTACTCTGTTTCTGGGGGTTTGACCATTTCAGCTGCCTCGTAGAAGTGAGTTCGCACAGTACTCATCTTTCTGTGACTGGCTTGTTTCTCTCAGCATAATGTCTTCCAAGTTCATCCATGTTCTGCAGATGACAGGATTTCCTTCTTTTTAAGACTGAAGTATCCAGGGCTTTTGTGTGTCAGGAGTTTTTTGATTATTGCTTCAATTTAATCCTCTGTTATTGGTCTTTTCAGGCTTTCTGCTTCTTCTTCATTGAGTTTTGGAAGATTATATTTTTCTAGAAACTTGTCCATTTCACCTAAGTTTTCAAATTTCTTGGCATACAGTTCTTCATAGTAATTTCTTACAATCCTTTGTATTTCTGTGGTGTCAGTTGTAATCTCTCCTCTTTCATTTCTGATTGTGTTTACTTGGGTCTTCTCTCTTTTTTTCTTGATGAGCCTGATTAAAGGCTTGTTGATTTTGTTTATCTTTTCAAAGAATGAGCTCCTAGATTCATTGATCTTTAGAATTGTGCCTTTAGTCCCTATGTCATTTAATTCTGCTCTGATCTTGGTTATTTCCTTCCTTCTACTTGCTCTGGGCTGTCTTTGTTGTTGTTCCTCAAGTTCTTGTAGGCGTAGGACCACACGGTCTCACAAGAGAATTCTACAAAGCATTTAAGGAAGAACTAACCCCTATCCTTGACAGATAATTCCAAAAAATCCAAAATAATGGAAGACTCACAAACTCTTTTTATGAACCCAGCATCATCCTAATTCCAAAACCAGATAAAGACACAACAAAGAAAGAAAACTTCAGTCCAATATTGCTGATGAACATAGATGCTAAAATCCTGAAGAAAATATTGGCAAACCACATCCAACAATACACTAAAAAGATCATACACCATGACCAAGTGGGATTCATCTCAGGGATGCAAGGATGGTTCAATATTTGTAAATTAATAAATGTAATCCATCACATAAACAAAAGCAAAGGCAAAAATCACATGATCATATCAATAGATGTGGAAAAAGCATTTGATAAGGTACAACACCCATTTATGATAAAAACACTCAGCAAAATGGGAATAGAGGTAGCATTCCTCAACATAATAAAGGCAATATATGAGAGGCTTACAGCCAACATCATATTCAATGGGTAAAAACTAAAATCTTTTCCACTAAGATCAAGAACAAGACAAGGATGTCCACTTTCACCACTTCTATTCAATATAGTATTAGAAGTCTTAGCCACAGCAATTAGACAAGAAAAGGAAATTAAAGTCATCCAATCAGAAAGGAGGAAACAAAATTATCATTGTTTGCAGATGACATGATAGTGTACATAGAAAATCCTATAGACTCAGCCAAAAAGCTGCTCGACCTAATAAAGGAATTTGGCCAAACAGCAGGATACAAATTCAATATCCAGAAATCAAAGGCATTTTTGTATACCAACAATGAAACAGAAGAAGCAGAAATTAAGAAAAAAATCCCATTTGTTAGAGCAAAAAGAAAAATAAAATACCTAGGAATAAACCTAACCAAGGAGGTAAAAGATCTGAATGCAGAAAACTACACAACACTGAAGAAAGAAATCAAGGAGGTCACAAACAAATGGAAATATATACCATGTTCATGGATTGGAAGAATCAACATCATCAAAATGTCCATACTACCCAAAGCAATTTACAAATTCAATGCAAGACCTATTAAAGTACCAATGGCATATTTCACAGACATAGAACAAACACTTCAAAAATTTATATGGAACTATAAATGACCCCAAATAGCTGCAGCAATTTTGAGAAAGAAGAACAAAGTAGAAGGGATCACAATACCTGATACAAAACTGTATTACAAGGCCACTGTAATCAAAACAGCCTGGTACTGGCATAAAATCAGGCACATGCACCAGTGGAACAGAACAGAGAGCCCAGAAATAAACCCAAGTCTCTATGGTCAATTAATATTTGACAAAGTAGGCAGCAACATAAAATGAAGTAAAAATAGCTTCTTCAACAAGTGGTGTTGGGAGAACTGGACAGCTACATGCAAAAAAATGAAACTCGAGCACCAACTTACACCATACACAAAAATAAATTCAAGGTGGATAAAAGATTTAAATATAAGCCATGACACCATTAAAGTCCTAGAGGAGAACATAGGCAGGAAAATCTCAGATATTTTATGCAGCAACATTTTTACTGATATGTCCCCTAAAGGAATGGACATAAAGGAAAGAATAAAAAATGGGATCTCATGAAAATAAAAAGTTTCTGCAAGGCTAAAGAAAACAGTATTAAAATAAAAAGAGAACTGACTGTATGGGAAAACATACTTGCCAATGATACCTCAGACAAGGGTTTAATCTCCAAAATATATAAAGAACTTACACTACATGACTCAACTCTAAGACAAGCAACCCAATTAAAAAAATGGGCAAAGGACTTGAACAAACACTTCTCCAAGGAGGACATACAGAGGATCCAGAGACACATGAAAAGATGCTCAATATTGCTAGCTACCAGAGAGATGCAAATTAAAACCACAATGAGGTACCACTTCACAGCAGTCAGAATGGCCATCATAAACAAAGCAACAAACAAAAAGTATTGGAGAGGTTGTGGAGAAAAGGGGACCCTAGTGCACTGTTGGTGGGATTGCAGACTGGTACAACCACTATGCAAAGCAGTATGGAATTTTCTAAGAAAACTAAAGATAGATCTACCTTTTGCCCCAGCAATCCCACTGCTAGGATTATATCCTAAGAACCCTGAAACTCCAGTCCAAAAGAACCTATGCACCCCTATGTTCATAGCAGCACAATTTACAATAGCCAAGAGTTGGAAGCAACCCAGGTGCCCATGAGTAAATGAATGGATCAAAAAACTATGGTACATTTACACAATGGAATTCTATGCAGCAGAAAGAAAGAAGGAGCTCCTACCCTTAGCAACAGCATGGATGGAACTGGAGAGCATCATGCTAAGTGAAATAAGCCAAGAAGTGAAAGACAAATACCATATGATCTTATCTGTAACAGGAACCTATCCATCAAAACAAATAAACAAGCAAAATATAACCAAAGACACTGAAATTGAGAACAGGCTGACAGTCACCAAAGGGGAGAAGGGAGGGAAGATCAGGGGAAAAGAGGAAGCGTTTACAGGAACAAGTATAAAGGATACATGGATAAAAACTAGGGGGGTGGAAATGAGAGGGAGGTGGGGAGGGCTGGGGCAGTGGGTTGGGAGGGGTGTAAAAGACAGAAAACTGTACAAGAGCAACAATTAAAATAAATTAAAAAAATAAAATGAAAATGAAAAAAATAATGTATTAATATTATACATACCCCCACAGAATTATTGTGAGGATTAAATTAGTTAATGTATGTGAAAAAAAAGACTGAAGTATCCACTGTGTGTATATATTTTTTATCTATTCACCTCTTGATAGATATTTAGGTTGTTCCCATAATAGAAATAATGTTAATACTATTGTTTATTTAATATAATATAGGCAAAATGCCATTTCAACATGTAATAAATATTAAAAGTGTATTGAAGTATTTTACATTTTTTTT